>BQNB010103153.1:7887-24091 GCA_026074375.1 Tanacetum coccineum | reverse complement strand
AAGCTAGAAAACTCAACCCGAACCCTTATAAACCCTAAATGAACCCGAAATACAAACCCTTGCAAAATGACCCATTTTAACTTTTTTTCTTGCAACCAAGCACCTTACCTCCCTAGTTGTTTACAAGCACCTCTCTTCAAAATATCTTTCATTTATATTGTTTAAAATTGCACATGATCTTCTTATTTCTTCTAGTGCTAGCCACGGCATCAAAAGGGGTAAACACCTCATCAAAGCTAGTTTCTAGCTTAAACAACACATCTACTAGCCCCTCCTCATCACCCTCTAGACATCCTATGTGTCCTAACCAGATCATACAAGTTTCGTGAGCTCTAAGGGTCATTTTACCTATAAATAGCAACCATAACTCTTCATTTTTCTTCATCCCCCACTTCCTCCTCTATAACCCTTACATAGAAGCAATCCTTTGCTCTAATAGATCCTAAGTGATCTTAAGAAGGCTCAAGTTCAGAAAGGAAGCAAAAGAAACCAAGAAACGAAGCCCGGGAGTCGTTATTCTAGGCGTACGAAGCCGAAAGTCCCGATTCTGCGCACCCCCCATCTTCTCACTATAACCCTAAAGGCAGCAATCCTTTGCTCCCATATGATCCTAGGATCATAAAAGACGTTCAAGAAGTGAAGCTCTGAAAGAATTGAAGCCCCGGAGTAAAGATACAAGGCCTACGAGTGGAAATTCTACCCGAAATGACCCATTTCTAAGCTATAAGCTCAAACCAGATCTGCTTTTATAACGTTATAATGTTCATATGATCTTGCTAAAATCATAATATAAAGCTTTGAACTCAAAAACCTAAGTGTTATGCCTTTTTGATCCAAAACCGTACACCCGAAACCCTAATTTCATGTTTTTACTTAAACTATGGGTTAAACTTGTAAACTTTTGTTATAACCTATCCTAATAAGCTATTATAATGTTAAAATAAGTACTTTGATAAGTCATAAGAGAATTTGATCTTAAAACCCGCGCGTTTTCATTTTAAAACCCTAATTTGACCCGTTTTACTTTTTAGCTTAACGAATCGTTAAATTAAACTTGCGTTATGTTAAATCTTCATATTTTAGTTTATTATAACTTATAAATGTCTATTGAAATGTTAAAATAAGCTTGCATGGCAATTTGGACATATTTTGTAATTATAATCCATGCAAGGGGTATATATCGTAATTTTCAGAAACTTATAACTAAAAGGACTAAAAGTGTCATTTTATTAAAGTTATAACTACAAGGGTCTATTATGTCACTTTTTAAAGTCCAAGGTTTATTTTGTATATCAATAAAAGTTGAAGGACCAAAGTCGTAAAAATGCAAACCCTAGGGGTCTACTTGCAATTTTCCAAACCCTAGGGTCTAAAATGTAACATTTTGAAAAAGTATAAAATCATATCCAAAACATTATATGACATAACTTTAATTATTTTCTTGTTTGGATAAATCATTGAAGTTATTACATCATAAAAGCTTTGCTTTGTTCTTGGCGGTTTGCTAAGATTCTCTTAATAATCGGTATTCGTTTGAATCAACGGTTATTGGAGTTTGCTTAATTATCGGTATTCTTTTGAATCAACGATAGTTGAAAGATTGTTTCTGGGTATTCGTAGAATCAACAGATCCAATTTATTTATCTTGTTTTATTTCGCTACATCAGTTTGTTACCGTTTTATCACGCTACATCAGTTGTTACCGTTTTATTCTTCCTTGGAGGCATCTTAACAGGAACTTCGGCTCTGATACCAACTGATGTAGCGAAATAAACGGGGTAACAAATTGATGTAGTAGATAAAAGAGATAAGTGTTGAAGAACGAGCCCTTTTGTTTCTAAAGGCACAAGACCGTGTGAAGGAAAAGGCCTAGAAGTTTCGTGATGCATAGTCAAAGTCAAAACATTGACTTTCTTTAACTTTATTTAAGTTTTTTGTTTGGCAATAAACTTTGATTAGGAAAGTATTTAATTTCTAATCAATTATAAATTTAGGATTAGGAAAGTCAAATTAATCTTTATTTAGATTGATTCTAGTTTTCCTATAAATATAGAGTATTTTCTTTGTATTAAGATATATCTTTGAGTTTTAATAATAAAAGCTTTGCTTTGTTCTTGGCGGTTTGCTAAGATTCTCTTAATAATCGGTATTCGTTTGAATCAACGGTTGTTGGAGTTTGCCTGATTATCGGTATTCTTTTGAATCAACGATAGTTGGAAGATTGTTTCTGGTATTCGTGTGAATCAACAGATCCAATTTGTCTTATCTTGTTTCTTTCGCTACATCAGTTTTGTTCCGTTTTAACACGCCTACTCAGGTGATATATCATAAATTTCAGAACTATAACTAAAGGACTAAACTGTCATTTTATCAAAGTTATAACTATAGGGGTCATATATGTTCACTTTTTAAAGTATAAGGTTTTCTTGGAATATTAATAAAAGTTAAGACCAAAGTTCGTAAAAATGCAACCCCCCAGAGGGGTCCCAACTTTGCAGTTTTCCAACCCTAGGGTCTAAAATGTAACATTTTGAAAAAGTATAAAATCATATCAAAACATACCAGACATAACTTAATTAACGCTCCATCTGCTTACCATCTCCAGATATTGAAAAAAATGCTAAAACTCTTATTTCTAATCCTAAAATCAATTCATGCATCGATGTGCTATCAAAAATCATGTCCAATCCATATCATACCACAATACTAGGTAGCTTCATCTTTAGAAGTATTATCTTGGTATAACGTTTTTTTGTCCTGAGATGTTAGAGGTTTACGATTTTAAAGTGCCTTAGCTCCACAAACGTTTACTGAATGACATCAAACTATGATGGCCCGAAACGTGTTAGATAATTTATTATATCAAGACCAACATCGATTACCAGAAAACATAATATCTACAATCAAACTAAAGGACAAAAAAAACTTGCCATATATTAACCCAGTTTGTCTGTGGATTGCCTGTTTGAGCCGTTACTTGCATTCCCTAAAAATTTACAACATTAGCTTATCAATTTCCCTATAACTGTTCAGGTGAATTCATAGCCTCGCATTTCAATCTTTTTATAAACCCGCGAGGAGATACATGCTATAAACATGAATGCAATTATTTCTACATGCTATTCAATTTACTATTGCCTAAGTAACTACTTTGCCTTTTAATACCCCATAATCATGAACCGTTAATTACTCTCCGTAGTAAGCGCGAATGATGTGAATAGATCTATTTGGGTTGGACTCCCCGTTGGTGTATCCAGTAACGATAACCAATTGCACATCATTAGAAATCATGCGGGTATTTTGGCAAAGGTGCCCGCAGGGGCAATATTATCATTATAACCTAAGGCATCGGATTCATGAGCTAATGGCAATAATAAACTTATGATTTCAATACTGGGTGTCAAACAACCGTAACCAAAATTATCGTCATTTGCATTCAAATTTTATTACTTAAACCTATGGATTTCACTCAACCTTTGTGTTGACTTTTTAGCATGTTTTATCTCAGGTAACTAATGGCACGGAGTGGCGAGGACATAACGATGGAAAAACCATTATCATTCAAACTTTATTGTATAGATTTTGGGAACCTCTCATTTGTAAAAACTCTGAAGAAATAATGAATGATAACTTATTTTCATAAACGACTCTTTTTGATTCGTTTTCTATGATTATGACTGTTGTACCTTGAAATAATACCCCAGATTAGCTTCCGCTGCTATATGTAAGAATTGGGGTGTTACAAAGGTGGTGACAAGGAGGCTAGCATGGTGGTGACAAGGTGCTAAGCAAGGTGGTGAAAAGGTGTGGAGGGTGGTTACTAGGTAAGGATTTTAATCTTAAACAGTTAAGCTAGATTCTGTGGTTTAAGGGTTTTCGAGTTTAGTGTTCAGGTTTTTAGGACGAGTTAGGGTTAGAATTTGGAGGGAAATGATGTTTAAATGCTGTGCTTTGGAAGCTTGTAACTTGTGTTAAAGAAGTGGTACAAAATTCCTATAATAATTAGAGGGAAAATGGATAGTTTGAATGTTGTGCTATATCAGGTTGTACTTTGGGCTTAAAGGAGTTGTACAATGGTTTTGGAGGGAAACATAGTTTGAATTTTATGCATTGATAACTTGTACACATGCCTTATAAGTTTGTACATTTGGATTGAATGGAAACATTACATGTAATCGAGGTTTTGATATAAACGTTAATGTATACTGTCCGTTTTATCTTAAAGTAAACTACTTATAGACCTGTGGATCACGGGAAGTGTAGTAGAAATAATCAATAAAGATCGTTAAATACGTAAGAACTTATATTTGTAAGAAGTTACCTTCAAAAATAGTGGTAAGAAAAACATGAAGGTAAACAAGTTTCGATAATATATGAAAGAAAAAATCAGATAAAAAATAAGTGCATTATTAGATAAACATTTGAGTTGTAACAATTAAATAAATAAATTCATACTTTATAACCAAGTCTGTGTTTTTTGAACACGTTTAACTTAATCAGTTGCTTAATAATATTTCTCAATAACATTATTAAAAAAACAGGACTCTTACTTTTAACGCAAGTGTGTGGTTTGGAACACCCTGAGAAGATTATTAATCAATAAGATAATTCTGATGAGAAAATGGATTTGAATCATGGCTGGCGCCACTTCATTTTTATCTATGATAGTCGCAACTTAAGTAAGC
This sequence comes from Tanacetum coccineum, assembly GCA_026074375.1. NCBI lineage: Eukaryota > Viridiplantae > Streptophyta > Magnoliopsida > Asterales > Asteraceae > Tanacetum > Tanacetum coccineum. The sequence goes on along the minus strand of BQNB010103153.1, from coordinate 19,406 downwards.
CATTGAAAAATTCACCAACACATATCGTTTAAAGTGTCCACAACTTCATTCGTTTGAGAAAGAATGGCCTTTTCTTAGATATATGACAGATCATTTATGTTATCTAAACTGTTTGGATAAGTAAAATCGATAATAGATGTTACCTAGTGAGCCGCATGTATAAGAATTTGTCATTTACATCTTCAAAACCTCTCTGTCGTTTCGTTTTTTGCAGTCCAATGAATAAGGTAATTTACGTAAATCATGTTCCTAAAATGAGTGATAGTAAGATAACATAATTAGGAGAATTTTAACCAAAAAAAAGAACGGTGCAAATGGTCGTTACCTTGACTATTCACATAAAAAGTCACCCATATCAACTCATAACACAATATTACCCAAATCAACCTAACAAAATACCCTCAACCTATTACAATAAATCGCCCAATTGCCGCGTTACACAAAACAAGTTATAAAAGAGACACATATGAGGGTTATACCATTAGAAATCGATATCCCACAATAGAAAAATCTAATGGTAGACTGAAAGTAACACAACAGTATAAATCAATAAGATTTTAACACAATTGAAGCTTACATAGATTATTTGTTTGAATCGAGGTTATGTAATCAACAGTAGATGACTATGATTCTGCAAAAAGAAAAGTGAATAAAATTAGTTTAACCTAAATCCAAATCAAAACAACATGTAACATGTACGAATGACTCGAGTTTCTTATGTATTTGTTTTTTAATCAGTGTTAGAAGAGAGATGATTTAAATTGTGTAGTTAAGGAATCCCTAATGATTAATCTAATTGGTGGTAATTAAAGCATGTTCTTTTAAAGGTTGTAAAAACCAAAGAGTGTAAAGAAGATCAAATGTTGGGAAGGTTTTTGAATGTGTTTTAAAAATTAAACAGCGATTGATGTAATTGAAAGTGGCGGATTATTTGAATTGACAAATAAAAGAACGGTGCAATATGGTGTTACCTGACTATTTACTCAATCACCCATATCAACCCGGTACATAAAATTACCCATATCACCCGTTACAGAAAATCGCCCATATTTGCTCGAATCAAGGCTATGCGAATCACAATAGATTGACCTATGAAGTCTGCAAAATAAAAAGTAAGAATAAAATTAGTTCAACCTATATCCAAATCATAACAGCATGTAATACATGTACGATTGAATATGTTGCTTAATATAATAGTTATTTGAATCAGTGTATTCGAGAGAGATTGGTTTCAATAGGGTTAAAAAGAGATTTTTTATAAATATGGAAATGTCTGTATTATTACTGTTAAAGAGAGATTGGTTTAAAATAGATTTGTTGAAGAATAATCAATTAAATGAATAGGTTTATGAATGCATTTTTGAATATTATAATGTTAAATGACACCGATTATTAATATGCAATTTGTAACTGATTGTGGAAGCGTGTAGAAGAAGAATCCATTAATGGTAGAGTTTTTAAATCTTTAAATATTATAATGTAATAATAAACCGATATATATAATATGAATTGTAACTGATTGAAGAAGAGTTTAAGAAAAGAAAAAAAGTTAATGAAGGTATGAAATGCGTTTTTTAAATATTATAAAAAATAATTTGAAATCGATGAAGAACTTAATGCATGGTTTGATTGATGGTGCAAATATTGTTTATACATTTATGGTAAAATAAGGTAGACCACATAAGAAAATTTACTGGGATAATTAATTCCTTATGCTTTGAAAGTTGTAAAAAAGCTTATTTTAATTTATTACATAGTAATCTATATAGAAAGATATAGATATAAGATATTACGAAACCAAATTATATTGATTTGATTTAAAACAAACACATCAAAGTAGATAGGTGTCAATCAAAGATCAATTTGAATTAAATTATTAGGTTTACACCATAAACATAAAAATAATCGTAAATAATATAAATCAAATGGATTTCATACAACTAAAGTTAACATAGAGTAATTTGCTGCGAATCAAGGCTAAATGCGAATCACTATAGTTTTGATTCTTCAATCGCCATGACCTTTGCTCTCCATTTAGGATGTAGAGCCCTAAGAAACTTCCTAACATAGTTCTTGCTAGAGAAACCTTCATCAAGAGCTTTAAGACTAGTAATAATAGTGTTAAATCTAGCAAAACCGCTATCAATAGATTCTTCTTCAAGGATAGTAAATTGTTCATATTGTTGAACAAGAAGATCAATTTTATTATCCTTTACTTGGCTATTACCTTGATGTGTGATTAACAACGATTGCCAAATATCTTTAGCCGTTTTACACATAAAAATTCTTTCGTATTCCTTTTTAGGTAAAGCATTATAAAGAACCATTTTAGCTTCATTATTTTTAGCAAGTTTCTTTTTAAGATCGTCGGATTGTTCTTCAAAAGGAACAACCTCTAAAATTTGGGTAACTTCATTTTTGGCAACCGGTGGAAAATCACCATTCAAGATAATATGCCAAAGATCTAAATCTTTTGCTTTCACATAAGTTTCAAATCTATTTTTCCAATATATAAAATGATCACTTTCAAAAAGAGGTGGTCTTTGCATAGATTGCCCTTCTAGATATTTATCCGAATCCATAGATCGATTCAAGCTTTAATGTACAATATACGTTAAAGATCTTGGGTGACCTTGGCTTCTGATACCAATTGTGGAAACTAGAAGGGGGGTTGAATAGTTTTTACCGTTTTAAAATTAAAACTTAGATTGTCGACTTATGTGAACTCAAGAGATATACACAAGTGTATATGATAGCGATGCAATAAGTAAATAAGTAATCTACGAAATATGAACAAGTAAAGATAAGAAAGATCAAACCGATGACACAATGATTTATAGTGGTTCGGCTACGAAGCTCCTCTTCGCCCTACTCCACTCCCCAAGTACCCAACTTGAGAGTTATCTTCACTATGTCAACAAGCTCCCTTTAGGCGGAGAAAACCGTACACGTCGCTTACACTTTTTCCGGTACTAAGCTAAATACCGAGTTCTACTTCGAGATAGAACCAATCTAACACACTATGTATTTTGTGGCCTAAATACTAACCTATCATACACATATGATACACACAACACACAACACAAGATATACAAGATGAATGATTATCACAAACGTGATGACACAACTAAACTATTAACACTTGAAGCTTGACGTCTTCTTGAGTGTTCTTCACTAAAGAGTGGAATGAGTTGATCACTTGTAATGGATTATGTAACAAGTATAATGATCAAAGAATATAAAAGATAAAAGATGTATGTGAAAAATATTTTACAAGAGTTTTCTAAAATGAAGACTTAAGGTTGCTATTTATAGGCAAACCTTTGAAATTCAAATGTTGTCCTAAACAGCTGGACGATGCGACCCACGGATCCACCAACAGCTGGATCCGTGCCTTGTTATGGTGGATCCGTCTGAGGAGCTGGGACAACATTTGTCATTTTATGATTAACCCTAAATCTATACAAAATATTGTTTTGTACTTATTAAAACTAGTTTAATAGATTCTTCTAGAACAAAATATTTCTTATCACCAATAAGGAAAGATTTTCTAGATTTAGAAAGATTTGGAAAGATTGTTTCCACTTATGGTTAATGAGTCTCATAAATCCAAATATTCTATTCACCCGGGTTCTGATAAGATGTACCATGATATAAAGGAACTCTATTGGTGGCCTAACATGAAGGCAATCATCGCAGAATATGTTGGCAAATGTTTGACATGTTCTAGAGTTAAGTAGAATGTTCAAAAGCCATCCGGATTATTGGTGCATACAAAAAATTCTCTATGTGGAAATGGAAAGAATAACAATAGGATTTTGTTACTAGCTACCAACAAACCTCAACGGACACGATGCCATTGGGTCATTGTTCGAATCGTGCTTACAATTTACTCATTTCATACCCATTCGAGCGACTGATAGTATGGAAACTCTTACGAGGTTATACATCAAAGAAATAGTCTCTCGACATGGCGTGCCAATCTCTATCATCTCGGATCGTGACAGTCATTTCACATCCAGATTCTGGCAGTCATTGCAAAATGCTTTAGGTACTCAATTAGACATGAGTACAGCATATCACCCTGAAACCGATAGACAAAGTGAAAGAACCATCCAAACACTCGAAGATATGCTACGAGCTTGTGTCATAGATTTCGGGAAAGGATGGGATAAACATTTACCATTGGTAGAATTTTCGTACAATAACAGTTAGCATGGCCAGTATCAAAGCAGCACAGTTAGAAGCAATTTATGGACGAAAAGTGCTAGATCACCTGTTTGCTGGGCCGAAGTTGGAGATTCTCAACTTATGGGACCATAAATAATTCATGAAACCACTAAGAAGATCATACAAATTCGTCAACGCTTGCAAGCTGCAAGAGATCGACAAAGAAGTTACGCCAATGTAAGGGCGACGCCTTTTTAGAATTTCAAGTTCGCGTTCGTGTTATGTTGAAAGTATCACCTCGCAAGGGTATCTTTCGATTCGGAAAACGAGGAAAGCTTAATCCTCGATACATTGGACCATTCAAAATCCTTGAACGGAATTGGCCTTAGGGCATACAGACTAGTGTTCCTGAAAGCTTAGTAGTATCCACAATACATTTCCACGTTTAAAACTCATTGAAGTGTTTTATCGACGAATCTCTCGTTATTCCAATAAAAGAACTTCAACTCGACGACAAGCTCAACTTTGAGAACCAGTAGAAGTTATGGACCGTGAAATCAAGCAACTCAAGCGAAGTCGTATTCCTATAATCAAAGTACGATGGAACTCTAAAATAGGACCAGAATTTACATGGGAACATGAGACATAATTGTGCTAAATATCCTCATTCTATTTTCAAGTATACTTCAAGTTCAAGTTAAATCTCGGGACTGAAGATTTCTGTAAGGGTGTGGGACTACAACAACCCGCAAATTTTCATATATGTAAATATCCATCTATTAAAGTTAGATGATTTACAATCTATCTGTTTTATATAAACCTCACATTTTTCCGGAACAATTTTTGCTTTTATTACTTACATTACTTACTTTGCCAATATCTTAATATGAATATAACTGCATAACTAAAGTTTATCGGGAACTCGGACAACATACTATGGCAATCCTATCTTCATATATCGTCTAGCTAACTTCTTTAACATGTCATGTTCAATATCATTAATATCATTTATTACAAGGTACTTTATTCCAATAAGGTACTTGCCAACATCGTATCAAACGGGCTTTAAACTATTATCAGATGACCTAAACCCTTAATTCATGGAACGGGTTAACCCCTAAGTGAATGCACAGCTACTAATAGATATGTACAAGCAATATAACTCTCATTTGGAATATAAATCTCTTTAACTCAATGTATATGTCTCTAAAGCATAATGTACAAGTCATTAAGCATGATCTCTAAAATGTTGTTTTACCTCCGTATTCATCTTCATTTCATCACTATCACTTATGTTTCATGCTACTATTCATTTTTACAATATATGAACCTAATTATTCTCATACATAGCTTTATACATCTTTTTGCACTTCAAAACCTAATTCAAAAACCCTAGAACCTTAAAACCGAGATAGTTCTAAACCATGACTCGTTTCTTGATTTTTACCCATTATAAACCTAAACCAACTCTTAAATAAGTTATAATAACATTAATTACATCCATCCTCAATCTACTCCACATCATTTGATCATTCTACATCAATTACAAAAGAACGAACCAGAAAAACCCTTAATTATGCCCTAATTGTGATTTTGACCGTTTACTCGTTTTTTAGACCATCTCATTCTTCAAGTAAGCAATCGGGAGGTCAATTGTAAAACTCATAAAATGAGTTACAAATCATCATCAATTCACTATCTTGACAAAGCTACTTAAATCAAGCTAGAAAACCTAAAGGATTTAATTTGTGCCCTATTCTCAATACCGCGGATATTTTTCTCACATTTTGACCCATTTCAATTCAAACCACTTATCATTTCTCGTTAATTATCCAATATATAAGCCTCATGAACACATATTAACAATTACATTACATTCATATGCGAAATATAAGCTTTGAAACCTATGAAAACCCTAAACTGCATACAACCAAACCCGCGACCCCATTTCTTTGTTTTAAACCCGATTTTACCCAACCAATTCCTATTTCTTTGCTAATTACTTTAATACCAGAACCTTAAACAACCTATTTCATCTATCCTTAATCATTATAAACACAATGTACCTTGGAAAGACCCTTGAACACCACGTCAAGCCCAAATCTGACCCGAACCACTTCCATACTCATTTTGACCCATTTAAAATGCTACCATGTGCAAATGACCACCCAAGAACTTTATAGATTTCTTGTTGCAGCTTACTAAGAAAGCTTTGACTCCTCCATGGTCAAGAATGAAGGCACCATGTGCTTAGTTTTGCCTACTTTAGTCGCTGGCGCAAGATAAAGCCACCCAAACACATTCAAAGCTACTCATAGAACCAATCCTCACCTTCATTTTATAGCTTGTTACACCTTCCCTACTAGACCCTCTAAGGTGCTCAAGACAGATCTTATAGCTTGCTTATTACTATAGTCTTGAAATGGGTTAAATAGCGGCCTGGTAGTTCATTCCAACTGCACCCCCCATCTTCTTATATAACCCTTAATGGCAGCAAACCTTTGATCCCATATGATCCTAGGATCATAAATGACATGCAAGAGCGAAGCCTGAAGAAAACGAAGCCCCGGAAGTCGTTACTCTAGCCGTACAAACAGCTGAAAGTCCGATTCTGACTCGTTCCAAGCTATAAGCTCAACCAGGTTCTCTAAACCTTATGATCTGCTTTTATAAGTCATAATGTTCATATGATCATGCTAAATCATAATATAAACGCTTTGAACTCAATAAAACCTAAGTGTTATGGCCTTTTTGATCAAAACCTTCACCCGAAACCCTAATTTCATGTTTTTACTAACTATGGGCGAACTTATAAACTTTTGTTATAATCCAATACTAATAAGCTATTATAATGTTAAAATATGTACTTGATAAGTTATAGAGAATTTGACCTTAAACCGCGCGTTTTTATTTTGAAACCCTAATTTGACCCGTTTTACCTTTTAGCTTAACGAATCGTTAAATTAAACTTATGTTGTGTTAAATATTCATATTTTAGTTTATTATAACTTATAAATGACTATTGAAATGTTAAATTAAGCTTGCATGGCAATTTGGACATGTTTTATAATTATAATCCATGCAAGGGGTATATATCGTAATTTTTAGAAACTTATAACTAAAAGGACTAAAAATGTCATTTTATCAAAGTTATAACTTCAGGGATCATTTATGTTACTTTCCAAAGTCCATGTTTATTTTTTATATCATAATAGTTGAAGGACAAAGTAGTAAATAGTGCAAAACTTCAGGGGTCTATTTGCAAATTTCCAAACCTCGGGTCTAAAAATGTACATTTGGAAAAGTTGTAAAATCATATCCAAAACATTATATAACATAACTTTAATTAATGCTCCTCGTGCTTAACATCTCTAGATATTGAATAGTGCATTTGTGTTCAACCCGAATTCTCGTATTAAAAAGATTAAATGGATCCATTCAGCGATTAAAAAGATTTAATCCTATCCAAGATCTCATAGTGGCATTTATTTTTGTGATACATAAGGATGCCGACTACAACACGTACCGGAATGAACCAAGATGCAATCAATGAGCTGATCGCCAAACGCGTGGATGAAGCTCTAAAATCGTATGACACTGCCAGGAACCCCAGAACCGAAGCAAAAATTAAGAACAAATAACAAGACAACCATGTTGAAGGAGATGTTAATAATGGGAATGGTAACGGGAATGGGAATGGAAACCTCAATGTGAACACCGAAGGTGTTGTACCTGTTGCATGAGAGTGTACCTACCAAGATTTTATGAAATATCAACCACTCAACTTCAAGGGGACTGAAGGAATTGTTGGGTTGATAAGGTGGTTTGAGAAAATGGAAACGGTATTCCATATCAGCAATTGCTCAGAGAAGTACCAAGTTAAGTATGCTACTTTCACCTTGTTAAACAGTGCACTAACTTGGTGAAACTTACATAAAAGGACCATTAGAACTGATGCTGCATTTGCCATGTCATGGAGAGAGCTTATAAAACTAATGATTGAGGTGTACTGCCTAAGAAATGAAATTCAGAAGATGGAGTTTAAGCTGTGAAACTTGATCATGAAGAGCAATGATTTGGCTGCTTACACTCAAAGATTCTAGGAACTTACCATGATGTGTACCAAAATGGTCCCCGAGAAGGAGGATTGGGTTAAGAAATTCATTATAGGTCTCCTTGATAACATCCAATGGAATGTGATCACTGCTGAGACCACAAGACTAAGATGTTGTTCGTATTGCTAACAACTTGATGGACCAAAAGTTGAAGGGCTATGTTGTGAGAAATGTAGAGAACAAGAGAAGGTTGAAGGTCAATTAGAGGGACAATCATGGGCAACAACCACCATTCAAAAGACAGAATGTTGGAGGTCAAAATGTAGCAAGAGCCTATACGACTGGAAATAATGAAAGAAGGGTGTATAATGGACTGTTGCCTCTTTACAACAAGTGTAAGTTTCATCACGAAGGACCGTGCATTGTGAGATGTGGGAAGTGCAACAAGGTCGAGTATTTGACAAGGGATTATAAAGCCATGTGATGTGTCATTGTGTGGTGTTTATTGATGATAGTTCAAGTTTTAGATTTATATTTTACCGACTTAACCAAAAAACAACACTTTAACGGGCAGTATACCCGGTCGGTGGTAGATTCGTGGTAAGTAGGGTGTCAAACACTTGAAGCGAGGTTAAATCTCTTAATTTATTTATATTTTGTTTATATAATCTAAGTTAATTCTAATCTAAGTCAAACCTATGCTAATCATATGTTAGATCTAATCCTACTTCTAACAAGTAAAAGGGGGTTTCAGCCTGAGAGACTAACACAAGTTTGGTTGGTGACTACAATCAATTCAAAAAACTTTAACCCATGCAAGCAAATTAACAGATGATAAAAGAGCAGTCGAGCCTTATAATAGAAAACTGTATTAGCCATCATTAATACGATTAGAAGTTGGTTTGTTTATTCAGTGATATGATTACTTATCTCGAAAAGGCATATCATTCTTAGACTTAGGCGGGACTTTATCCTAAGACCTAGACACAATATTTGTAAAACCCACATGAAAATACCATGAAATTTAAAAATTTTAATAAACAAGGAAATCGACAAGAAAACTTATGAATTAATTATCATGACAAGTAACGTACGAAAATAAAATTTACGAATCATGAATACACGAACACGCGAAATATGACATAAAATAAAAACTACATAATAGTTACTTATGGGCTTATGAATTTTCGGCTAATCACAAGAAAAGAAAAGGCCCAAGTCCAATTTTAAAGGCCCAAGCCCATGTCCCTATCTATTAATCCCAGGGAACTAAGTTTTATCTCATTTATTGTTACAAGAATTAAAAATAAGAAACCCTAAAAAGTTCTACAAACCGGCGGCACCACAAAGGGAAGGAAGGAACAAGTTTTGATCTTTGTTCGTGGAATCATCGTGTTTTCTATCTCTATTCCATCCTCGATCTATTCCCGTAATTGGTAAACCATGAGAATCCTTTCATTTGTTTTTCTCTATAAATTATTATGCATGCATGAAAATAAATCTCAAGAATTAATAAGAAGTAAACTATGATATGAAAAATAATGTTAAAGCGATTCATGTGTTGGTGTTGTGTGGTTCGTGAGTCGAAAGAAAACAAGCCGAGACCCCTATGGGGCTCGGCATATATATACATATTGACATAGGTTACTTTTCGTTGGGCTATAACCGAACCAAGACCAAGCCGAGTACCTCTAGAGTACTCGGCACATACAATGTTTATTTTGGATCATGTCGCGTGCGTTGTTCGACCATAGAACCAAGCCGAGACCCCTATGGGCTCGGCATACATGTTTTGAAATTGGGAAGTGTTGTTCGCTGGGTATTGTTCGAACCAAGGCCAAGCCGAGACCCCAAGGGGTACTCGGTACACATATGTTGGTTGGGATTGACGTCCGAGTAACCTTAGACCAAGAAAACCAAGCCGAGTACCTAGTACTCGGCATACACCTTTAGATAAAATCATGGGTATATTTTCGGCATACTTTTCTTTTTATGTGTCAAGGGCTTGGCTTAGCATAAGGGCTTATAATATTAGAAGATTTTCGGCTTATATATGGGATTATGGCTTAAATAGTTTCGGCTTATATATGGGCTTATGGCTTAAATGACTTTCGGCTTATATATGGGCTTATGGCTTAAGGTGGTTCGGCTTAATGTGTGGGCTTATGAGCTAAATTGTTTTCGGGCTTATGGGTAAATTAGTATGGGCTAACCGGCCCAAAGTCCACGCGGCCAATTTGTTTCGGGCCTATATCATGTTCGACCCATAAGGGTCCGGTCCACATGGGGTTCGGCCCAATTAGTGGTTTAATTACGAGTTGTATTATCACGACATTAAGTCATTTTCGTAACATGTTAAATAAATTAAAAGAGACTTGAATGAAAAGCTTAAAGACTTTCATGTTATATATAATTTACCAGAACAGTTATTGGAAAATGATAAAACAAGTAAACAGGCATGATTAATACCAACATGTACACTTTGAACTCTTAACTTTATTTAATTACAGGTATTACCCTTAAAGGTTATAGAAATGACCATTATATCTTTAACGTTAATTGATTTCTATTAATATCCATATTATCATGAAGATGACATTTAAGTCTTATAAATTGTTAATTATAACCTCAAGTATAATAAACAACATGATTTATCTAAATTAATAACAATAGATTATTTATTAATCCAAGACACAGAAATGGAAACCTGCTATTTTTAGAAAGTTACTATTAATGGAAACCTGCTATTTTTAGAAAGTTACTATTTATGGAAACCTGCTATTTTTAGAAAGTTACTATTAATGGAAACCTGCTATTTTTAGGAAGTTACTATTAATGGAAACCTGCTATTTTTAGAAAGTTACTATTAATGGAAACCTGCTATTTTTAGAAAGTTACTATTAATGGAAACCTGCTATTTTTAGAAAGTTACTATTAATGGAAACCTGCTATTTTTAGAAAGTTACTATTAATGGAAACCTGCTATTTTAGAAAGCTGCTATTTATAGAAACCTGCTATTTTTGGAAACTTACTAAATAAGGAAAGTTACTACTTTTAGAATATCAAGTATAATAAGATACAAATCATGGTATCCAATAATCCAAGAAACATACAAGTATACTAATCAAGGAAAGTTACTAAAAATAGAAAGAAACATTAAATCATGCACAAGTAACTTATACAAGCTCTTTATCATGTAGCACGTGTGAAGACGGAGTGATATCTTTCTATTTCTTCCTTTCACTGCTTCATTGTCCAGGTACGGATATTCCGTCCTTTCAGTAAGGACATTC
>BQNB010103152.1:0-24092 GCA_026074375.1 Tanacetum coccineum | reverse complement strand
ACGCGGAATACAAAATCTGGGAACTTGAAGCTATCCCACATCGCCCAAAAAGGGAAGTGGATAGTGGTTTATAAGGAAGTCTTGGTATTGGCTACCAAATTCCTTTAGGTTGGTTATACTCCCACGCCTACTTGCGCGAAATGGGTTCGAAGCTTCTGAACTCATGCGAGCCCGCCCGACCTGCGGACACGAATGCATCTCTGAAAGGTCGCCTATGCGCGTATCTTTTTGTTGCTGGTTCGTTTCCTTTCCAGATAAGTTTCCAGAATATTCTTTACATTCAAACTAAAAGATTAAGATAAAACTTTGTGAGCAAGGTTTATCTAATCAGTTTGAATGGTTGAATATATCTACACGGCTGATTTTTAGCACCTATATTGGCTTACTAACCAAGATAGGGTTTTGCTATATAAACAGCCTTTCTCATTCGTTTTAGGTACACAGAAAAAACACAACTCCAATATACCATACGCAGCAGACGATTTCCAGCAGTTCCATCGATCATAAACCTCGATCATCTCCATAATCTTTCAGGTCAGATTGTCAAGTCCGGCTGTACAACAGCTTTGGACCTTGTACCCTGGGAAACAAACGGCGAATCTGTTTTAAGGGAATCGTGTTAAACACGAGCCTCGTTCTTTTACTGCTTTAATTATCTGTTAATTCTTTCGGTTAATTTACTTGTTACTGTTATTCGATCTATACTAATAAAAGGGTGCAGGTTTCCCAACAGTTATCGGCTCGCTCAGAGCATCTGAAAACTCAGGAACGACCGTGTTTATATCCTCTTATCAACCGATAAATATCTTACCATCTTAGTCAAACGACTATCACGTATCTTTTCATCCTTGTTCATCAATAAACAACACCACTACTAGAAAAAATGTCATTAGCAACAACTAGAAATCGTTGCTAAATTGTGCATTTATCATCTAATTTCAGCAAGGAAATTGTTAACATAGTTGCAATTTTTTTTAGCAACAAAAAGTTAGTTGGTATTTCTTCAAATGACCAAAATATTTGTTGCTAATTTAGCAATGACTAAGCAATTTCGTGCATTCTAAAATTAGCATCGGTCGAATTAGCAACTAACTCTAATTTTGGTGTTAGTTGCTAATTTGACGGGTGCTAATTTTAGAATGCAACGAAATTGCTTAGTCGTTACTAAATTAGCAACAAATATTTATGGTCATTTAAAGAAATACCAACTAATTTTTTTCTTACTAAAAAAGTTCTAACTATGTTAACAATTTCTTTGCTAAAGTTATATGCTAAATCCATAATTTAGCAATGATTTTGAATTGTTGTTAATGGCATTTTTTCTAGTAGTGAATAAACTACAATTAAAACAAAGTCTCTTCTTCACACATCTCTGGTAATATTAGTATGCAAGGAACTTGAAATTTACATGCAAAATCTTAAAAGAGAGAAGGACATTTACTCACAGTAGGGTTTTTTTTAAAGCTAAGTAGAAGATGGTTTTTTATGGGGGAGCTAACGCATGGGATGAAGCTTAGAGAAGACCTAATGCACGGGATGAAGATTAGAAAAGAGAATTCGTTTCACTTTATTTTGTTATGCTATATAGAAAGAATAAATATACAAAGAAGGGTTTTATAATGTTCACTTCTACATTTATATAATTTGCTTTTCTACATTTCTAGTATTGGTAATTTGTTTTTTTTTAACAGCGATTTTATTAAAAGACTAGCAAGAAGTTAGAAGCAATTACAAGCTAATAGAACTAGGATTTTTCATCCACGTAGCCCGATTAATTTTAGAATTACATCGACTAGAACACCAAATGTAAGAAAAATAAACTAGATCCTCAAAAAGAAGTTCTCTACGAGGATGATTATCACCAAAAAGAACAAGATTCCTGAATCTCCATATTAACCACCACATCACATAATTAACACCTTCGAACAACTCCTTTAATTTCTTAGAAAGGCGGACATTGTTGAACCACACAAGCCAGTCTTCATAAGAATCAAGTACAATATCTTCTAACTCCCACCAACGTAAGAATCTGGATCTCAACTGACGAGCCAACAAACATGAAAAAAGAAGGTGTGAAGTCGATTCAACTGATATGTTACATAAAGAACAAAGAATGGAAGGAATCTCCACTCCTCTAAGAGAAAGCTTCAACCGAGTGAGGAGACTATCCAAACGAACTCTCCAAGCAAAAATATTAACCTTAATAGGAATCAATTTTACCCATCTAATAGCTAAATCCTCTTTAGGCAAGAGCGAATTATCAATAAAGGATCTAACTGAATTCACCGAGAATTCACCCGAAGCCTCATAAGTCCAACACCAACGATCTAACATAGGAGCTAGGATAACACAATCAATTCGAGCTTGAAGAGAACGCTGTTGATCTTCCTCTATCCCTCTTCTAGGATTACGACGGTATGAAGAAATCAAAGAAGTGTTACTCAGCTTGTCAGAAATACTAACGTGCTTGGATGATTCCAAAGCGTACAGCCTAGGATACCGATGCTTCAATGCCATATCGTCTAACCAAATGTCATTCCAAAAAAATGTATCTTCCCCGTTTCCCACTTTTTTACAAACAAAAGCTAAGAGATCAATACCTTTATTCTTGAGAGACTTAGTTTCTCGGACAATATTCAGCCAAGGTGAACGTCTTGCAATAGATTCAAAGGAGTCAATCGCTCCTCTCTCACCATAAATAGCTTTAATAAATCTAGCCCAAAGAGACGAACTTTGAGAAAAGAAGCGCAAAATCCATTTGAAAAGAAGGGCACGATTGAATGCGAAAAAACTTAAAATACCAAGGCCGCCATATTTTTTTAAAGCTAGAGCTTTATTCCAGCTAATCATTTCCAGCTTCCTTTTTGAACCATCTATACCATTAAAAAATTCCTTCTAATTGATTCCATACTATGTAAAACACCCATTGGAACTCTGAAAATCGACATGTGATATAACGGAATAGAACTTAGGACAAATTTGATTAAAGTAAGACGACCTCCTATCGAAAGATTATTAAGTTTCCACTTAGAAAGCCTCGAGGATACTTTGGATATAACTTCGTCCCTTGAATTAATTCTAGACATGTCACTTCTAATTTTGACTCCGAGATGAGTGAAGGGGGATGAGAAAGTTGAACAGCCCACTTGTCTTGCCACCGAACTGACCTCTTCAGCTTGAACTCGAACCCCCATAATCTTGCTTTTATGAATTTATAGTTTGAGATATGAATGCATCTCAAAACATTAACAATAGTTCTGATGTTCGAATCCCATTTTACCGACAAAGAAAGCATCATCCGCATAGAACAAATTAGAGATTGTCAAAGAATTATTAATAGCAATACTTGAAAAAAGACGAGCGTCCATCACTCTTTTAAAAGAAAGATGGAGACTTTCCATAACCAAAATAAATAAGAAAGGAGACAAGGGGTCTCCCTGCTTCAGTCCTTTATGAAATTGGAATTCCGAAGTCGGGCTTTTACAATTAACAAGAACTCACCCCTCTTGCAGGACTTAAGGTAAATTTCTTGATCCAACACCGACATTTATTTACCAAAAACCAAACATCATAAGAAACATCGTCAAATATCCCATCTGATAGAGTTCAAAAGCCTTTTCAAAATCAACTTTGAAAAACATAGCTTTCAGCTTCTTATGTTTACACCAAGATAGAAGCTCATTAAGGATAAACGGCCCATCAAGAATTTTCCGACTGGTAACAAAGGCAGATTGAACGTCGCTAATAAGGTCTGAGATAACCAAGGTTAATCTATTAGCCAATATCTTGGTAATAATTTTATATAGACTTCTAATTAAACTTATCGGTCGAAATTCGCTAACAACTTTAGCATCATGTAACTTCGAAATTAACGCAATAAAAGAAGAATTGCATCCACTTGAGAATTCACCTAAAGAAAAGAAATCAGACACAGCAGCCATAATGTCTTTGTCAAGAAACTTCCAATAACGACGAAAGAATTCAAAAGTGAAACCATCCGACCCAGGGGTTTTATTCGTACCACAATCCTAAATTGCAATTTTGTTCTCGTTTAGAGTAACATTACGTTCCAAATCTTCTTTTTGTTCAGAAGAAAGTCTATTAGTGTACTGATCCACTAGACAAATTCTAAAAGGATCTGGTTTCGAGAACCGATTGGAAAAATGAGAAAAGAACTCGTTTTTCACTAAATTTGAATCAACAATCCAATCACCTGCAGAAAGAATCCCACGAATAGCCAATTGAGATCTTTTTTTATTAAGAATACCATGAAAGTATTTAGAATTCTCATCGCCTTCAATAGCCCAACGGATCTTAGCTTTTTGCGCCTTTTTCGAGGAATCAACAGAATTGATTTCATGAAGCTCTTTCAGTAACGTGGACCGGGTATTAAGAATGTCTTCATTACTTCCTCCTTGGTCTAGAATATTGTCTAAATCTGAGTGCTTGATGGTCTGAATATAGAATAAACTCACTGGGAAGAAGGTAGTGTTGCCAATACTCAAGGCTCCGAATGATAGCATAAAATTCCTTATCATATGTGGTATACCTTCGCCGAGTGTCATTTAATTTTTCACTAAAGAAAGCAATAGGCCGGTGTTGTTGACTTAAAACACCGCCGATTCCCACACCCGAGGCGTCACACTCCACTTGGAAAACATGCTCAAAATTTGGTAAGGCTAGAACCGGTGCGTTGGTGACGGCTATTTTGAGTTTATCAAACGCATGTTGAGCGGCAGGGGGCCAAGAAAATTTACTACTCTTTAAGCATTCCGTAATAGGAGCGACTATAGTGCTAAAATTGCGAATGAAACGTCGGTAAAAAGAAGCGAGACCATGAAAACTTCTAACCTCGTGAAGGGACTTTGGCGATGGCCAAGTGGTAATTGCTGACACCTTTGATTCATCCATGCGTATGCCATCTGCAGAGACCATATAACCCAAGAAAATAATTTCAGTTGTACAAAATTGGCATTTGTTTGCATTGGCATATAGCTTTTGGTCCCTTAGGATCATGAAGACGTCCCTAAGGTGGTGTAAATGAGCAGCAAGATTGGCGCTAAAAATCAAGATATCATCGAAATAGACGACAACACATCGACCAATAAGCGGTTTAAAAATGTGATTCATCAACCGCATAAATGTACTCGGTGCGTTGGATAATCCAAACGGCATGACCATCCACTCATATAACCCATCTCTTGTTTTAAAAGCGGTTTTCCACTCATCGTCGGGCCGTATGCGTATTTGTGGTTACCCTTTCTTCGTAAATCAATTTTTGAAAAGACCTTTGCGCCATATAAATGATCGAGTAAATCATCAAAACGTGGGATAGGAAACCGGTACTTGATAGTGATTTTATTGACTGTGCGACTATCAATACACATCCGAAAAGTGCCATTTGGTTTTGGGACGAGTAATGCTGGAACCGCGCATAGGCTCATACTCTCCCGAATGAGACCCTTTTCCAAAAGTTCGGTTACCTGACGATGCAACTCAGCAAACTCTTTTGGATTCATGCGATAAGCCGGCTTATTGGGAATGCTTGCACCTGGAAAAAAATCTATACAGTGTTGGATTTCACGAACCAATGGAAGACCGGCTGGAATATCAGTTGGGAAAACATCGTGAAACTCGGTTAAAAGGGGCTGCACCTCTTGTGGAACGATGGAGATGGTGGGGTTTTCTTCGGTAATCAATAACCCGAAAATAAATGGGTCGGAAAGAGTTTTGGTAAGGGCTGTAAATTGAGGTTTAGTGAGAAGCATGGATGTGGACCCCTCCTGTCTTGGGTTTAAAGGCGCCAAAGTAATATTAAGGCCATCTTTTTTGAAAGTGTAAGTGTTGCGGAAGCCATCGTGTTTAACCCGACGATCATAGAGCCACGGACGTCCTAACAAAAGGTGACATGCATCCATTTGGATAACCTCACACCATAGCTCGTCTGTATATTTATTACCGATAGAAAATGGAACCAAACATCGATGGGTAACCTTAAGAAGATTACCTTTTTTTAACCATGTAAGTGGGTAGGGGTCGAGGTGCTCGTAGAGCGGTAAGTTAAGTTTTTCCACCATGGTACTAGCGACCATATTCTCACAGCTACCCCATCAATGATAACGGTACAAACTTTACCTTTCGAGGTGCATTTAGTTCGGAATATATTGTTACGAATCCATTGCGTGTCATCGGATGTAGCGTCTACCGATGTGTGGAGAAGGCGTTGAATAACAAGTGCCTCACCTCGATCGGGGTAAATAATTATGGTGTCTTCTTCTTCAGGTTCAGTGTCGTATATGGGTTCGGTTTCATCAACAAAAGCAAGGACCTGTTTATTGGGGCAATCCCGTTTAAGATGACCAAGTCCTTGACATTTGAAACACTGAAGGGTACCACTTGAGGAACCGGGCTGTACTGATGGAGTAAAGGGGTTTGGGTCGGCTTTGATTGGGCCGCCCCGTTGGACTGTAGAGGGTGTAGTCGTGGGCTTCACAGAGGGGTTAGGTCGAGTGCTTGGCTTAGATCTTGCCAACAATTGTTTCTCCACCTGATATGCCAACCTGCAGACGTCATTAAAGGACCAACACTATTGCAACTGAATCACATCCGATATCTCAGGCCTGAGTGCCCCCAAGAGACGAGCAAAGAACCTGTTCTTCTTCTTCGCTCATATACCACATCGCATTCGTACGCGTTCAAATTAATGAAGGAAATCTCTATTACGGACAAGATTTGTTATTTTTTGTCGGAGATTGTGATAGTCCAAGAAAGGAAGTTTGGCGATGCTGATTAATGGGTATGAGAACTTGGACTCGTTAACAATCGCTTCTTCTTGTCCACAGTCTAACCTTGTTTGTATTTGCCCTTCCGCTCCCGTTGTTTCTGCACATGTTCCCACCACAACGAAGCATATTTTTTTAATTTAATAGCGACGAGTTTTACCTTAAGGTTGTCGGGAATATCCCGTATGTCGAAGATGCGTTCCACAGTTTGGATCCAATCAATAAAATCATCCGGGTGCATGCTCCCGTCGAATTCTGGCAGGTCCGTACGAATACCGAGCGTACGAAGTGGATCTGTGGCCGGTTCACGGTTTGGATGGCGGCGAGCAAAATTGTTGTGAAACCCGTCGTGGGTATGTTCCCGGACTACCGAGTCTGTAGTTGAACCCTCATACCGGTCGAATTGATTCAATTCCAGTTCACGAATCCGTTCCTGGAGACGTTCAATCTCAGCAATGTCATGGGGATCACGATGTTCATTACCGTTGCCTCTGGCGGCGTATCGACGGTCGTGATGACGGCGATCTCTCCACTCTGCAGACATCCTGAGTAACCCGAGCTGCTGATACCACTTGATACGGATTCGTATACGTGGTGACGCTAGAATCCTAGCGTGAAGAAGACTTGTGTTCAGCCAACCGAACTCACAAAGACAACAAATGATAACTGCCAAGAATTTCTTATTATTATAACTTGATCATCCATCCATGCATTACAATTGTTTAAATAGGAAGTAGAAATAACTAACGAATAGAAAAACTAGAAAACATAACCATAGAATTCCAAATAAAAGATTACTAGCAAAAATTAAAAATAATCTGATGGATGAGGATAAAGAAGACAGCGCTTCTATCCATTTTTGCCCGGTCGGTCTCGTAACAACATCTCCGGTGGTTCTTCTACCAATGTCCCCATCTGTAACAATATAATATGTGTATATGTATAAATATATAATATATATATATATATCTATAATACTCATATATATATTATATAAATAGTATTATTAAAATATATATGCATGTGTGTGTGTGTGTGTGTATAATGAATATATATATATTAATATATTATATATATATATATTAAATAAAATGAATATATATATATATATATATAGAAATATATATTCAAGATAAGATATAGCCATCAAGGTTATATGTTACACATGTTGCGACTAAATTCAATTACAACCATCTTGAAGGACAACATTCAAGTGTTGATAATCTACTCATTTTGCACTTACTTTTCACCATGGTAGCGGTTGTAGAAGAAACCTTTATTATCATTTGTCCAACTAACACCCCAAAAATTTAACCTATAGAAAAGCAAATACGTCATCAACTTATTGCCAAATTAAACTTCATAAGTAACAAATTCAATCGCTTACCAATGACAATGTATGAGGCTCAACTTTATTGTCATCAAATCCGCATTACCTTAATAGTAACCCAATCACGTCCACTTGAACTAATTAAGAGCATACGCCAAGTACTTAGCATCCTCACTAACAACATAAGTGCTCAACGCCACTGTTCCATCCACTTAGTCCATTCTGATCAAGCAATACCTCTGCCTTTTTAGCCAAACTATCCTAAAAAAAGGTATGACAACTAACAATGCTAACACAATGATATCTACTTTCAGTGTGTTACTGTCCACACTCCATATGCAACAACTCCACTCTTTAAAAATCATTTTTCTAGAATATTAGATATCATAAATAAAACCAAACGTCAGGTTGATATGGATATAATCGACCTCTAGTGTTTCATAAAAAAGAAGAAAGAAAAGTACCCCGTATGAGTTCTTTACATGTATAAGTAAAAGTTAGGTAAATGAAGGCTTGTAATCATTCATCTTGTGAGAATGCCTAATAAAACAATAAAATTTGCAAGAATTACAGTTTTAAAAAAAATACATAACACATATGCATAAAAGCCATACCTCGCTCTGGCGAGATTGGGTATGTTATTGTTGTGATATGCATAAAAGCCATGATATGGTTATTTTTGTTAAGAATTGCTCCTTCAATGTGTTTCAATCGGATTGTGTTCATGATTTGAACAGCATTTTACCTGTTTTAGTCACTTGGTTTTCTAACTTATAAAAGTCATGTAAGCGACATTTCACGGTTGATGCTATTTTCTCTATAGGAGCATTTGTATAATTTTTAATGGTAAACTTCTTCAGGAACTTAGAAAAACTAATATCAACTTACAAATTTAAGATTATACTTACATCTCAAAAGTTAAACTATGCAAAGCTAACAACTACCATGCAATTCAAAAATCTACCAACACATAATTTAGGGTATTAGAGTCAGGGTTATGCCATATGTGGAGTGAAGGGCAGGTTTTTAAAATTTTATTTGAAGTACTTATAATATATGAATTATGAAATATATTATTCTAAAAGAAGATATCATAAAGACTACCAAAAACCATGTACATCTTGCAATCTAGAAGTATCTTTGATGAGGGTTAATAGTTTAGTAACCTTGCATTTCGGTTCATACTAATTAATAGTAACAGATGTGCATACCTTAATAATATCTCTTACTGCAAAAAGTCTATTAAAACCTTCACTCGTTCACCATCCACTACACAAAGTAAGTGATTATTTAACACATTATACATATCAATAATGAGAAGTATTAGACTTTTAATCAACCAATGAACATATAGATGTTTCAATTTAACACTCTAATAAACTGCATGCATAAATATAAGTCCAGTAAAGTTCGAATCGAGAAATTAGCCTGTAATTTCGAAAAGATATTATTGATGCAATAATTTAGTTTTCTAGATACTTAACACATTAACAGTTAATGATTAGTGTTCAAAAAAAATTGTTAGTGATTATACTTGAGGAATAAAATAAAGGATTGGCACAACCCAATACAACCTGTTTTGACCCGTACAACAATTTAACCATTTAAACATTACCCAACCTGTTTGATCCGCCCATTTTGCCAACACTAATGTTCCTAATCTATTTACTAACATGCAGTAAGATTTTCTCTCAGCTTGATTTAGAATCCATATATAATCTTTCCCTGACGTGTCATTCGAGACATTTCATCATAGCAAAAAACTGTCCATGCCACCAACCACCTTCATTTTCTCTACCAAACTACTTTTCTTATTACTCTGTATCAGTTTATCTTTAACCACGGAACTACCAATAATTATTCACATAATAAGTATCATCAACACAACAAACACAAACAATATTCTGTAATACATAAAAATCCGTTATTTAAAATTATAGAGCAGGCTCGTTATGAACATTTATTTATCCAAATAGTTGAGTTAGATTAAGAGCTATTCGGGAATGACTACTATCTGGAATGACATTGCTATCCTAAATCAGCGGTTACTATAGGTGATTCAATCCGTTAGCCAGAAGTCACACATAAGATAGCAGTAGTACTCCGACTTGTAATTCAGTTATGACCTCGTGTTCCATAATTTGACATAATCAAAATATATTACATAATTAAAAGGTTTTGGACCCATCTCAACCCATTCAGACCCGACCCACTTTGAACAGTTACATAACCCACTCTCGCCGACCATTTGCCCACCTTTACTCGTAAAGATATATTTTTTTCATAAGTAAAAGGTTAAATCAAATATAGACGAACCTTCAAACCGTAAGAAATTGCTTGTTCTTCCAATTCCCTTTTTAGACGCTCAACTTCACAACTTAAGGTTTTCCGTTGCTCATCCATTGTATAAGTTGCGGATGCTGCACCCTTTACTGCTGCAGCAGTCTTGGTTAGGTTCCCGGCTAGCTCTTTTGTTGTTCAATCATTAGCACGAACAAAAAAAATACAAAAAAACTTACATTGTACTGCATTTCCTTCAACAATTAAAATCTCATATACCACGATTATCATGTTTCCACAATAAAGCTTCACAGAATTATAAGTTTTTTTCAATGATAGGAATGGTAATACCTTAGAAGAAAACCATTATGCACTCCTCCGCATTTGTGCAACGTGTCACATTGTTCAAGTTGTCATACAACCATGCCAAACTTCTTGTAAACTTACTGATAATCCCATACGCCATAAGATCGAGTTGATAAGCCCGTAGGCCCACAAATTTAAGCTTATGCGCTTTTCAAAAGTTCAAGAAGCCCAAAAGCTTTTTTTACAAATAAGTGCTCATTTAGTCATTTTAAACATAGAAAGGCAATAATTTACACCTTAAAACTGAAAATATTTTATATAATAATAGTAGCCAAAAAAAGTGCAATACCATAGAATAATAATAGCTCATTAGCTATTAGCAAATAAACCCGCAAATCAAAGATTATGAGTCTTTTAACATGAGTTCTGCTTCTTCCATTTAACTATGAAATTAAAACTGTAAACGCAAAATTGGGAACAAACTAACCTTAACTAATACAAAATTAATACAATAATTGATATTATAAAAAGAAATCTATCTTCCTTAATAGATTAATTTAATTTAAGGGAATATAAAAGTTCAAACCAAAACAAAAAAGTTAGATTTAACTTTGTATGAATGAATAAGTTGCCATTGTTGAATCTATTTTGATGCATAAGAATCGATTGCCTAAGCATCACCTTTTTGAAGCGATTGTTTTCACTACATTGTTCGATTTTGTGAATTGGGTTCTTTTCTTGCGCTAAGGAAGATTAATAAGATATATATTACTCCTTAGTCATATTTAATGTCTGGCTTTGACACTATACTATTGTAGTAGACTTACCTCTTTTTTTTTTAAGTTTTTGCTATGAGCAATGCTATATCCTTTTACAATATCTTTCTACATATCTTTTTACCCACATCAAATTATAACATGTGTAATAATGCATTAATTCTCTTCCTTAATTTAAATCATTGATCAATTCACTTGTCAAGATCATATAAGTAGGAGGATATGTAGGCATATCAAGTAAGAGGAAATATTATTTTACTTTTGGTTTTTATTCTTTTGAACATATAATTTTATATTCACTTTTGTACATGTGATTACAAAAACTTTTTTGCAAAATTGTTGGATAAATTAGGAAATAATTAGCTTTTATTATTTTTCTACGCATAAAAACGTGTTTTGTTTCAGAAAAAACTAGTTATAATACCCGTGCACGCACGGGTTTTTTCTAAATTTGTTAATACTGTATAAAATTTCTTTATAATTTGTAATTATGGTTTATAGTTATGTTAAAGACTCGTGGTAAAAAATCAAATGCACATATCTGTTATTTTTTTTATGTGTACATTTATCTAATGATCTTCATCATCGATCACATATACGTCGCTCTTTGTGGTTTCTTTGTAGGTATATCTCAATGTGACACTTATAATCCTCAGAAAGGAATTACATGATCAATTATATCTGGTGAATATATAACTATTGATATGTGACAAAGATGACAATTGTATAATAAAGATAGAATCTTAATTTGTAAAATCCTTACGGATACATTGCAAAAGTAACAATGAAAGAAGGTGTTATTTTATTTATTGACTTTGTGATATCAAGCTCTTCACCAAGTTCTAACATCTTGGTGCAAAGTGCAAACCTTTTTTTCGTTGTAAAAATCTTGTCTTTATTTATTCTGTGCTTCATGATATAATAAAAACAGTAATAGGCTTGTCAGCAGTAGCATTTTGCAATGTTGGTTTCGATGTTCATAAACAATTCGCATAATGATCTAACGGCTTCATGACCATTGATTCAGTTTGTACTTGAACAGCTAGCTCCAAAGATAATTTCGTTGGCTTTCTCATTGCTTTGTTCATAGTATGTTTCCGGCATTGGTGAATAGTACCTGTTGTGATGCTGTTGATGTTGTCGGGATTGTTGTTGTTGTTGCGGTTGTTAATAGTCACGGTCCCTGATACGGTTTCTAAGCAGATTATGGGACCAAGTCAGAAGAAACCATACCCACTATCTCCATGTTATACACATGTATGCTGAGAAGAATTTAACCACCATCTCTTAGCTCTTTCATGCACGTCAACTTATATCCATGCATTATTCTAGGATCCACTTTCCCATGTTTACTTCCATGTATTCAATTTCCAGTAGTGTTTAGCATAGCATGACTTGTTTTTCTTTCCTATATATATGTAACCATTGCATCAGGTAAAAGCAGAAGAAAAAGAAAAGTATTTTAGAGTCTAGTTTCTCTCTAGTTTCTTGGAGTCTTGCCCGCTCAAAGGGCCTTATCCATCTCGTTTCCTTATCTATTTCTTAGGAGATTGACCATCTATAATCGGTCCTTATCAATTTGGTGCTTTCATTCATCCTACTCATGCCTCCAATCGACGACGCCAAGTTGGCTGAAACCAAGGCCAAGTATTATCCCGACCTTGTATGCAAGTATTATCCCGACCAACCTTCGTATACTCCACCACCATCATCCAAACCATCTACACCACCAACCAAACAAAAAATAAAAAAATTTATAAAAAAAAAAAACCATCAAGAATCTTTCTAAATTAGTGATAGCATCAGACAAGCTCGAACTCGTGACGAAACGTTTCCCCCCCCCCTTTCGGGCGAAACGTCTCGCTTCCTCTACCACAACCTTGTGTCAATCACTTCGCAAACCACCTTCACTAAAAATGAGTCAAACGATCACACCTCCAACAACAAAACCAACATCACCGACACCACAACGGCAGTCGTCACCGCCCAAAACACCACTACTGTCAATGATGCTACAACACCACCAAACACACAACCAAATATCATCATGCCATTACCAAACAACAATGGGCAGATTCACACCCCTACACCTAAAAATCCAATGGCTAAGTTGCTTACTGTCTCTGTTTCATCTATGGCCAAGATCCAAAATGTTGTACCCGCACAAATTCGAGTTCCCTTTCCCTCGCTCATCTTGGACAAGTTAGCAGCCAAAGGAGTTTTGTTGGCGCTCTCAATCTTTATCAAGCTTTGTTTTTGTTGGCTGGCGACATTTCCTCCTTGAATCCGAACACGAACCACCTTGGTAACCATGTGACCCGAGGTACAAAACCTTCAACAGTGCAACACACCTGCGTTCCTTTATTTTCAATGGAAACATGAACCTAGTCGTCCTACCAAAAACAAAATCTTTATTTTTCAATCCGGACATCGATCTATTGTCGATCATGGCAACCTCGGCCTTGAGGACAAGGCCGTTTTTTAGGATGGGAGTATTGATACGGTTTCTAAGCAGATTATGGGACCAATCGAAAGGAAACCATACCACTATACTCCATGGTTTTATACACAAAAAATTGTAAGCTGATAAGAAATTTAACCACCATCTCTTAGCTCTTTCATGCACGTCAACTTATATCCATGCATTATTCTAGGATCCACTTTCCCATGTTTACTTCCATGTATTCAATTTCCAGTAGTGTTTAGCATAGCATGACTTGTTTTTCTTTCCTATATATATGTAACCATTGCATCAGGTAAAAGCAGAAGAAAAAGAAAAGTATTTTAGAGTCTAGTTTCTCTCTAGTTTCTTGGAGTCTTGCCCGCTCAAAGGGCCTTATCCATCTCGTTTCCTTATCTATTTCTTAGGAGATTGACCATCTATAATCGGTCCTTATCAGTCCCACCCACTGAAAATATGACGAAACTGTTGCATTTTTTCAGCATCGTTTGTCATGAAAGGATATGTTTTCTTTGGGGTCAGGGTTCGTGTCTCAATTGAAGGAGGGACATGGTTTTGGTGAGTACTTGTGGTCTTGGCTAACACAATTTTGAATCCTAAAAATCATTGTGATATTTTCATAAAACACAACTAAAGAATAAGTAAACCCAAATACATCATTATACTTTGTACTTGAGCCTAATGTTAAAATATAAAGTACTCCGTATTCCCAAAACAATCAAACCAATAATCACTAAAAAAATTGGAAAAGAAAAACGCAGTAAGCCACAAAAGTTACGTACACTATTATTAGAAAGCAATCCAAATTGTTTAAAAAACCTGCTAATTAGGTATACTGTTACCAACTTGTTTATCTAGTACAGTATAACTGTACAAAAAGCTTAGACAACAAAGAGTTTTAACAGAGAAATGCAATTACCGTATGTTAGGCATGCTCATTGCATAAATGTATATTAAGTTCGATAGATATTGTATATGATAACTCCAGCACTCCACACATCTACCTCAGGATCATAATTTCGTTTCAGGACCTCAAGAGCCATGTAGTATGAACTGCCAACAATCTCATCAATATTTTCTACTATAGAAGAATAAAAGCAATTAGCTCAATGAAAATGGAAGAGATAAAAAGTAACAATAGTTTATAAATCAATAAATAATGAATAAGTTATCATGCTTTATAGTCTTTACCTGGTTTAAACATAACAGATAAGCCAAAATCGCTAACCTCTAAGCTAATCTTTACCTGGTTCAAACATACAATGGACGATGTGTGACCCGTTAAACCCAGCTAACCCAATTCCTTTTAGCTAAGTTTTGTTCTTTGTTGTTGGATTCAATTTCATCGGCCAAAGTTTCGCTAAGCTCTTCAAGGTCTATGTATCCGTTCTTATTTTGATCAAACAATTCAAATGCCTCTTTATAATGATCATCGTTCCCTATATTTCTTAGGTGAACAGAAATTGCAACAAATTCTCCATACGCCTATCTTTGTCCAAATCACCCTGCAGAAACGTCTTCCATTACTGTTTGTATATTACACATATGAATGATGACTATTACGCATTTTTTTAGGCATAGGACTTACGACATCCGTAAGCGATTAAAGTTCTTAATCTGGAATCTGATGACCAAGTTTCTGCATACCAGCTTTCAACTTGATGTTTATTTTACATTGCTTGTTTGTGTCCATTAGATCAAATCTTAGCCTAATCCCTGCCACTTCCTCAACAGATAAACTCTCTGTAATTTTAATTAAAATACACAACATATCAAAAACAATATTTACTTTAAATCAGCCCTAATTGACATGCCATCTTATCCAGAAAAAACAACACTCATCTATGTTTACATTAAATCAGCTTGTTCGAGCAGGTACCTACAAAACCCACAAAAAACATGATCAAGTAGAGGTAGTAATTACGACCCATTATATACATAGTAAATAGATAATGATTTAATCAGAAGTTATCATATTGGTAATCTCCTTTCATGACCTTCATCCAATATTATTGTGGTGTATCACTTCAACAAAAATCATTATATAATTTGATCAGTTGACTTGAATCTTATTAGCAACTTTTCTGTCATAATTTCCAATATATTTATTGTGAGTAGAATTGAAAAAATGTGGAACAGCTGCTCTAAGGCCACACAACCTGTTTTCATTCATCCTAGTATTTACCATCTTAATAAACTACCCACCTTCCCGACAACCTATTTTGTACCTGTAATGGATGCACACAATGAGTTTAAAATTTGTCCTATGATCCTAGTAAAATACCACCACCACCGGCCTTTGCCACTATTGCATCTCATATTATAGATCCCAGTGTTGTAAATATCGCTCGGCGATACCTCGACGATCGACCCCCTTTAAGCGATATATCAATTTTGGCGGCGATATATCGGTTTCTCTGCGGAGACCCTAAATTATAAAGGAATTTATTTTAAAAAAATAAAATATTAGCAATATCTTAACAAAATAAGTCAATAACCACAAAAAATATATATGTTTAATATTTTGAATATTTATTTGATATAAAATCTGCAAAATATATATATATATTTGATAATTTTCTTAATATTCTTAGATTTAGGTTCATTTGGATACAAAGTTTTTTGTGGATACTAGGGGACTAATCTCCACCCTTCATCTTCATCTTAATTTAATGGATAAGATTAAACCCAAAATTATTTTCAACCTTTTTTTTCAAATCTTAATATCTCTCAAACCGTTAATCGTCAAGCGAAAAAAAATATACCATCACGACGAGTATTTAATTATCTTTATATAGATATCCACTTTGATATACTTTCGACAAATTTTTTTTTTCGTTTTTTTCGTGTTTTTTCATATTTTTTTCGACTTTTTCTCGTTGAAACTTGCATGAGAATCATATATGATATTTAGATTTACTGTTAAATCATATATGATGTTAGTGTTAAATCATATATGATAGTGTTATATCATATATGATATTAGTGCTATGTCATATATGATATTTAATTTTAGTGTTAAATCATATATGATATTAGTGTTATATCATATATGATTTTTAATGCAAATTTCAACAACGGAAAAAAAACGAGAAAAAAACGTGAAAAACGGAAAAAACGAAAAAAAAACTTTTTCACGGAAAAACGTGAAAAACGTAAAAAAAAAGGTGAAAAACGTAAAAAAAAGTGAAAAACGTGAAAAATCTGAAAAAAAACGTGGAAAAAAGATGAAAAAGACGTGAAAAAAACGTAAATTTTTTTTTTGTCGAAAGTATATCAAAGTGGATATCTATAGAAAGATAATTAAATGCTCGTCGTGATGGTATATTTTTTTTTGCTTAACGATTAACGGTTTATGAGATATTTAAAATTTAAAAAATAGGTGAAATAATTAAATGCTTTTAATCACAACCATTGATTTCTTTTTAGATGGATGATGTGGATGAGTCCCCTTGTATCCAACCTTTTTTTGGTATCCAATATAACTCTTCTCATATTCTTATTATTTTTAACTATATATCTTATGTATATGTTGTAAACTATACATTATGTGTGGTTTTAATCAAGTTTTGTAAACTTTTATTAAATCACGATCAAAAAAATCAGAACACAAATTTAAAAACCCAAAAATCGGCCGATTTTGACAGACTTTGACCGATTTTGACCAAAACCGATTGTTTACCGATTAGTGAAAAAACGTATCGGCTGATCACCGATAAGCGATATATCAGTGATATATCGGCCGCCAATGCCGATATTTACAACACTGATAGATCCAGGCATCACTTAGTGTTACCCATAAAGATTCTAGCCTAAAACACACGATCCAGAGGTAAAGGAGGATAAAAGAAATAGAAAACCATATTATTAGATGTAGAGAGAAAGGGAAGACGTGTGTGTTTCTAGAGAGAGAAAGGAAACACACATACTTATGAGATACAAATGATTATCCTCACCCCTCCATAAAAGTATGGAGGAGGTATGTATAGCCCTTGATACACACTACTATTATAACTTGACATTTCTAGTCCTTGTGTATCCGACTATGAGTAAACTAGTGTAATTCCGTATAAGCAGACATATTATAAGGCTAACAATCTTCCCCTAATATGTGGGCATACGGAATTACTTACAATGTTCCTAACAATTACAAAATACAACAAAATAAAGTCTTCCAAAGCGCTTTCAATGCTAAAGATGACATCTTTGTCTTCTAGTCTTGATACTTGTACTCCAGCTTGGATCTTCTGTGTCTTTACTTGTTCTGGAACAATTGTAGTTTGCATGAGTTGGATTAACTTCCCCCCAATTCATGCAGCATGTCTTGAAAAGCTTTCTTCATAGACTCCTTTTTGACGAAGTTTCTGAATCAGCTTCCCCCAAACCAACATTCGTATCTTGAGCAGATTCTGAAAATTTGATGTAGCTCGAACGATCTTCTAACATTGACATTTAAAGTGCACAGCGGAATTTTGTAGAAGAATCATCCAATACCTGAGGTACACACTTTATCCCTTTTAACAAAGTTGAAACCGTGGCACCAAAATCAATTAAGACCCGGAAATGCACTTTTCTTCCTCCAGGATAGTGCTGATGTGAATTGCTACACTAAAGTCAACTAACTCTCGAGTGTGAGCAATTTATCCCTTTAAGGAATCATCCTTCACATGTGTACATCTTACATCAACTAATACTGCTTCTATATTGTATCATGACATTTGGTCTTGGTGAATATCCGTTCGGGGGTACATGCGAGAAATCAGCAACAAATCTTCTCACGCTTGTAGAATATTTCACAAACCATACTAAGTAAAGTAGTATATACTACTTCCCCCTGGAAGTTGACCTGATTATATCAAAGTACACGTTTTCCCCCATGATGGTTTTGAACTCTCGGAAGCATCATTGACGTGTACGCACATATACTCGAGAAGTTCTTGTCTTAAGCAAACATCTTGAAAAGTTATGAATGACATTGAAGAACTTTGAAAGATGTTACTTAGACTGTAAAGTATCATTGACGTTCTGTAGCTTCAAATATCTTGTGAGAATTGCCGATTTCATCTCAACCTTTAAACTCCCTGGCTAACTTACCAACCTCGTATTTTGTCGGCTATTGCTGTGACCACATGGTGAAATAAATCCGATATACGAAACTTGAAAATGAAGTCAAATCCCTCAAATTTGTTACTTAAGCTTGCACTGTTGTTGATTGAAGAACGGTGTAGAGAAATTTGCAGCATCATCATAATCCCTTTGTACTATATACCTTGTATGGGAAGGTATAAGTATCTTACCTCTTGAATATATCCACATCTGCATCTGCGTGTGACACTGAGTACTACAATGTAACTCCTTTAAGTGATAGTTAACCAGGTCTTGAACCAACCACCCCGACTACTGGAAACTAGATAATTCAAGTCTCAATCATAATTGTATACGATCAAGCAAGTCATTAATCGATAGAGGGGGTTTAGAGAAAAGTGGTAGCAAGTAGAAGAAAGTCTCGATGATGAAATAAGTAGACGCCTTCGTGAAACCCACTTCAATCTCAAATACGGGATACCAAATCAACTTCGTGATCACTTGACATTCTAATCCAAATCCATAGCCGTTTTGACGTTTTAGTGAATCTTTAATGATCGTTTTAGCATTAAGTGTTGTGTTTGCTTTGGTGTTGTGGAAGGTGTTTAAGTTTGGTTCTTGGCGAAAATAGGTAAAAGTGGGCTTTACCGAAAATGCTCTATCGAATTTGGTTAATGAGAGAACCAAAATTCGAATTTCAGTTTTATTACCGAAATTGGCAGAAATAGTGTATAAATCGCCTAGAGCACATGGTAGAAATCGCCTAGCATAAGACATGTATAAATCACCTAGTCTTGAAGGCAAGTATAAATCGCCCCCTTTAAGATTGCGTATAAAAAGCGCCCTTTAAGACTGCATATAAAAAGCGCCCTTTAAGACTGCGTATAAAAAGCGCCCTTTAAGACACGTATAAATCGCCGCCTTTGAAACACGTATAAATCGCCGCTTCAAAACACGTATAAATCGCCGAATCTAAACTCGTATAAATAGCCGCCTTCAAAACACGTATAAATCGCCGGATCTAAACTCGTATAAATCGCCGCCTTAAAAAACGTATATATCGTCGTCTTCAAACGTATAAATCGCCGTCTTCAAACTTTTCCCCAAAAACAACTTTTAAAACGCCTAAAAGACACGCCTTCAAAAACGTATATATCGTCGTCTTCAAACGTATAAATCGCCGTCTTCAAACTTTTCCCGAAAAACAACTTTTAAAACGCCTAAAAGACACGCTTTTTAACGTTTTTGCAAAACTAAGTATAACTAAGATACACTTAACATAAAAACACAAACTTTATGTTTTTTAACACCAAAAAAATTTCACTTTTTTAATGTAAAAAAAGTAAAAAGAAAACCATAAAAGAAATCAAATCACAACCAAAAAATGTTTGGAAACATGTATAAATAAGCTAGAAACATAAGAAAGAAGAAAGTTTTAAGCTTCTGTACAAAATAAGCAACATCCAAACACCCTCGTGGCCTTTGGCTTAAAAATAAGCTACGGAAAAGCTTATATAAGCCACGAACACCACTAGATAAGCAACCCACAAACACAAAACACTCCTAGGATCTGATGCCAATTGATACCCATAAAGATTCTAGCCTAAAACACACGATTCGGAGGTCGAGGAGGATAAAAAAAATAGAAAGCCATATTATTAGATGTAGAGAGAGAAAGGGAAGATGTGTGTGTTTCTACAGAGAGAAAGGAAACACACACACTTATGAGATACAAATGATTATCCCCACCCCTCCATGGAAGTATCGAGGGGGTATTTATAGCCCTTGATACACACTAGATGCAAGGTAAGGATGGTGTGTAGCATAAGATTTGTGGAGAAATTAAGAGTAGTCCATTTTAATGCTTTTTGCTGGGTTACTTTTGTTTTGCTTAATGGCAAACATTTTTGTGACTGCTTATTAAGATTACCCAACTATATACGCAGTCCCAGGAACCAATCCGTACTTCAATAATTCACTTGGTTATCCTTGATAGTTGATTAACGCGATTAAATTATGCATAATATAATCAACGAATAAGTGACGCAAGCATAAATTTGTCAAGAGAATGAATTTCTTAATAATAATAGGGCAAATTGACTCTTATAGTTTCCTACTTTTAATTTTTTACCATTTTAAGTACTCTAAAATTTTATACCATAAGTGGGTAACTGAACTTGAGATTTTATTCCATTTTAAGTACTCTTTTGATATGACACATGAGTTTTCGACCGTTCTCACCGATTTAGTTTGTTTTCGACCGTTTTCTCCTGATTTCGCTCGATTTTGACAGTTTTCGACCATTTACGTTCGTTTTTGACCGCTTTACACTGATTTTGTCCGTTTTCGACCGATTTCATCCGTCTTCGATCGTTCTCCGCCGTTTTTTACCGTTTACGACAGATTTCGTCTGTTTTTGACAGTGTTTGACCATTTACGTTTGTTTTCGACCGCTTTTGACTGATTTCGTCTGTTTTTGACTGATTTTGTTCGTTTTCAATCTTTTTCGACCGTTTTCGACCCTTTCCGGCTGATTTCGCCCGTTTTCGTTTGAAAAATCATTCGTTTTTGACCATTTTTGTCCTTTTTTGACCATTTTTGTCCGTTTTTGTTTCCAGCATCGCCAAATGGTGTCAACCCTTGTGAACTGATATCACAACATAAAAAGCAAACGACGTAAAACGGCCGAAGATGGTCAAAATCAGTCAAAACGGACGAAATCAGCCGAAAACGGTCGAAAGCGGTCGAAAATGATCGAAAACGGATAAAACAAACGAAAATGTTCGAAAACGGACGAAATGAGTCAAAAACGGTCGAAAGGAGACGAAAACGATCGAAATCGGTCGAATACGATCGAAAACGGACGAAATCAAACGAAATCGGTCGAAAACGGACGAAATTAGTCGAAAACGAACGTAAATGGTCAAAAACTGTCAAAAACGAACGAAATCAGTCGCAAACGAATGTAAATGGTCGAAAACAGACGAAATCGGTCGAAAACGAATGTAAATGGTCGAAAAGTGTCAAAATCGTTCGAAATCAGACAAAATCGGCCGAAAACGGACGAAATCAGTAGAAAACGAACTTAAATGGTCGAAAACTATCGAAAACAAACGAAATCAGTTGAAAACGATCGAAAACAAATGAAATGGGTGAAAACGGTCGAAAACGGACGAAAATAGCGGAAACGCACGAAAACAGTAAAAAACGCATGTGTCATATCAAAAGAGTACTTAAAATGGTATAAAACCTCAAATACAGTGACCCACATATAGTATAAAATTTTAAAGTACTTAAAATGGTAAAAAATTGAAAGTAGAAAACTATAAGAGTCAATTTGCCCATATAATACTAACAAATACAAAAAGTAACTTAATAAGAATATACATACTTATCACCGCATAATTATGTCTTTCACATATTCCACATAGATTAAAACGTAGTACTTTACGATATACGGGTGCTAAAATAGCCGACAAGGAAAAAAATGCAAATCACTCGTTAACAGCCATCGGTTGCAGCTCAAGGCGAAACCGCTCATTAGCACATACAACTATATCTTCAAATCATGTATACATAGCTGTGTAGATTTAATAGCTAATTAGAAACACCAATCATATCACTCTCTAATCTTCTAATAATTAGAGAATCAATAAAACCCTAAATATTTTCCCTCAAATTGAAAACAAAATTAATAAAAAAATCACAAACCCTTATAGAATATAACTAAAAGCCCTATATCAAATACAAACAAAATCAAGAAATTATACACTAAAAATCATACCTTTAAGCCATTGAAAGAATTTTTGTTCTTCCATAAATGTATTATCATAATTATATACGTAAGCATTGCAACAACCATAAAATTGAAACATGTTTTCTTCAATTAATTTTCAAATCACCGATTTATTTATTTAGGATTTGACTTCAAACTAGTTAAAGAAAAATTGATTGGAAGTGTGGTCGATTGCGGATTACACGTGTTTTGTTTTTCTTAATTTTCAGTTTTGACCCCTAAGTCCCTGTAGATGGACTCGGTGTTTTTAAAGTTTTATTTTTTTTAGTTTTGACACATATATTTTTTGGCTAAAATTTTCTATAAAAAACAAATTTATCAATGTTATTGCTAAACATGGAATTATTCAAGTTTTTTTAACTAAACATAATTGAAAAAATTAAAAAAATTTAAAAGAATCATACCTAATAAGAAAACATTCTATTTTTTTTAAATACAAAAGTCTTTACTTTTCGTTTTTCTTTACTAGATAAAAGACTAGAGCTTGATTTGAAAGGCTTTTAAAAAATGAGAAAAGAGAAAGGAAAACAAACTAGGGGTGAGCAGAAAAACCGAAAAAACGAAAACCGAAACCAAACCGAAACAAAAACAATCGAACCGAACTAATAACCGAACCGAATTTGTCAAAACCGAACCGAACTGAACAACTAATTCTGTTCTCGGGTTGGATATGGGTTTGACAATGTGAACCGAAAACCAAATTCATATAAATATATTTTTTTTTATATATTTTTATATATAAAAATACCAACATAATTTTATCCTAATATAAAAAAACACTTTGTTTGATTTTTTTTTTCAAATATCTAGGTAATTTTAAATTTTTTTTAAAAATAAATAGTGAAATTCGGGTTATTCGGGTCAACCCGAGAGCCGAACCAAATTCAAATTCGGTTTTCGGTTCGGTTCGGTTAAATTCTAGTTCGGTTCGGTTCAATTTTCAGTTTGACCCAAAAACAAAATTTAACCAAATTAACTGAACTGAACTAACCAAACTAAACGACCAACCTGATAACCGAACCGATCAATACCCCTAAAACAAACAAACGGACGTTTTTTAGAAAGAACAAAAAAAACCACTGGCTTTCAGGTTTTCACCCGTTTGGACTTGCATTGGGCCGAACGAGCTTGAGTCCAGACTTCTGAAGATGGTACTCGGGCTTAATTATACTTATAATCAAATCCCATTTGATACTACGTCGTATCAAAATGAGTTGTTAGTTGGGCTCCCAAACTTGGGCCGGCCCATTTAGTTTTTTTTTTTTTTTTTTTTTAA
>BQNB010103151.1:0-24092 GCA_026074375.1 Tanacetum coccineum | reverse complement strand
AATCAATATCAAACAGCCAATTGGGGCCATTCCCTTCTATCATAGGCTTATTCTCTAAAAACCTAATATGCAAGTTTTCTTCTAAACTATCTAAGGATACCCTCTTTCCAAATCAAGGAATATCCAACAAAGAAACCTTCATCACTTTTGACATCAAACTTGCCTAAACTGTCTAAAGTATTAAGAATGGTAACATGACATCCAAATGGTCTCATAAAGCTTAGAACTGGTTTAGAACCTCTAAAAAGTTCATAAGATGTCTTGTTATGAGGCTTGACTACTAAGACCCTATTATGTACATAGCAAGCAGTACTAACTGCTTCAGCCTAAAATGTGGTAGGTAACTTAGAGTCCTATTTCTTCTCTCAGCCATACTATTTTGCTGAGGAGTCCTGGCTACACTATATTCCCTCTTAATACCTTTTTTCTCTGCAAAAATCATCCATAACTTTATTCTTAAATTCTGTTCCATTATCACTTATGATTATTTTCACTTTTTTATCCACTAGGTTTTCTATTTCTTTGATAAAGTTCTTGAGAATCTCACTGGTTTCATTCTTAGTTGTTAAAAAGAAAACCCAAGTAAACCTTCTATAATCATTAGTGACTACTAAGCAATACTTCTTATGCATTAAACTACTCACAAAGGTTGGACCAAAAAAATCCATATGAAGCATAAACAAAGGCTTAGTAATTGGATTCAGAACTTTAGACTTACAAGAAGCTATGTGTTGCTTCCCTTTAAGACAAGCAACACAGGTTTGGTTATTTTCAAAACGTTTTGTAGGTAAACCTCTTACAAGATTATCCTTAACAAGCTTATTTTTGTTCTTAAAATTAATATGACTAAGTCTCCTATGCCAGAGCATTGATTCATCTGATGTAGCCTTTGCAACAAAACAAGTTAAACTCTCTTTAGGAACAATGTTCTTCATATCAAAATTGTACATGTTGTCCTTTCTAGGAATTTTAAGAAGTATCTGACTTTCATCAGCCAACTTAAAATTAGGAGATAAGACAAGACATTCAGTATCAGTAAAAGGACATAGTTCTTTTAGCCACACATCTGTGAGACACTAAAAAGGTTGAAATTTAACTCATTGACAAAGTATACATCTTCAAAATCAAGGCTATCAGTTTTAAGTGTTCCTTTACTAGAATTTCTACCACCATGTGCTCCTCTCCCAAATGTAACATAACCTCCATCAAATTCTTTAAAATCTGAGAGATAAGCTATGTTCCCAATCATGTACCTTGAGCATCCACTGTCAATAAATCCAGTATCATCCTGTTGTGGCTTGCCCTGCACATAAAAATAAGGAAATTAGTTTCCTTTGGGGACCCAAGCCATTACTGACTTGGATCTGCCTCGTGCATCAATGCAGTTGTGTTTCTTCAAGGTGATTGATGCACTATCAAGTTTGGTAGGTCTCCAAACCTAACATGCTGATGCCTTAACAGCATTTGCCTGATTAACCCTAACAACATTAACAACTGTTGAATGTGGCCTAGCAGTATTAACTGCTTTTGCCTTGGTAGTATTAATTTTTTTGGGTAAACCTTTTGTTAGTTAATACTGTTTTTTATTGATAGGGCCTTTTTACAGTTAATTGTGCTGATTTTGAAAAACGTGACATTTGTTTAACACTAAAAACTATAGATTTGGGATGAGCAGTATTAACTGTCCTGGCAATATTAAATGGTTTTAAGCCAGTTTTTATTAAAACTGCTCTTGGAACCATGTTCCTTTGAGCATTAGGGTGAGTCCTGTTGTAGTATAGTTGTTGTTTACCCTGTTATAACTATTTCCATATACCATCCTTTCCCTTTGATGGTATTTACAATGAGCCTGCACATGATCAAAACTCCCACAAATGAAGCAAGCTTTGTTATACATCACAAAATCACTTCCTAGTTTATTGGACTTCTGTCCATTCCAGTTTATTTGATTCCCCCTAGGACTTTGTGATCTATACATCTCAACATACCTAACTTACTTTTTAACTGGTTTTTCATGATTTTTAGGTTTGACAAACTCTATCTTTTTATCAACAAGAAAAACAGTTTCTTTATCAACATTAAGTGAAGACTCAACAAAGCTACTTGTGTCTTCTGATACTTGTTCTTTTACCAAAGAGTCATCAGAATTTTCCTTAGAAGCATCTGATTTTTTATCACAAACAATGTTAGACTCTTGCTTACTATCCTCAGAACCATAACTTTTGAATTCAGGGTCTTTGAATTCATCAAGACCAGAATAAGACAAATCAAGCTTTTTAGGTCGATTATAGATTAAAGGATGGGGTGGAGGAACAACATTATACCCCAAACCCTTTTTACTTTTGTCAGTTATCTGACTCCCTAACAACTTGTCTAGGTCTTTTGAGGCTTTATCAAATTTCTCAATTTTAAATTCAATGCCCTCTTTTTCTTGCTTAACTTTTTCAAACTCACTTTTAAGTTAAGCCACATTTATTCATAGTTCCTTGCAGCTACATCCCTTTTAAGACCTGCAACTTCCTTCACTGAAAGAAACATCATTCTTTCCTATAAGTGATAAGTTGTTCTTCTACGAGTTGCTAAACCTCTTTTATAAGTAGTTGCTGTAAATTCAGTTTGATTAAGCTTAACAATCAAATCATCACACTGTTTCTTAAGAGTTTCATCATAGTTTTCAGACCAATTTTTTTAGAGCAAGTTTTATCATTAAATACCTCAGAGTCTGAAAACGCCATTAAGGCCATGTTTGTCTAAACCTTCTTTGTCATAGTCACTCCAGTCAAAAACCTACACCCATCTATATCCAAAATGCCTTAGAAGATGTGATCCCGATTCATTATTTCCATGCTTCGTGAACTGACCCTCTTTGTTCCTCGGTGCTATTACACTCCCTGGCAAAAGTGTCCCTATCTTGTTACAGTGAAACACTCTAACCTTGGATTTATTTACCCCAGCTAGTATCAATAGCATTAATTGAAAATCTTCTTGCCTATCCTCTGTAAGTACTATCATTTCCCTCATTACATAGTGAGAGAGAGTAGCCATATAAAATCAAATCCATTGCTCAGATCATCTTATGAAATAGCTCTAAGTCCATGCATTAGATATTAGAACAATGGGATTTCTCAACCACGAAAGGGCATACACACATTATCACTGAAGCTAGCTTACTAACCTTAAGGACAGCAATGTTAACATTAGGCTAACATTAATAACTTCATATGCAGGTTTAGCAGATTAACAATCATTAATACTAGATATGCTCTGGAGCAGTCATAAAGGCCAAGTATTTAGAGCACTACTACTTGGCAGCCAACAGATTTTATTAACACTTTGATTCAACAATTTTTCAAGTTGGTTGTACAAATCAAGCCGATGCAACATGTTCAATGTGAAGCCCTATTCATCCAACTACAACATGAGATTATTCACTCAGGGGGAAAGCCTTGTCAAAAAATTCAAATTTAAGTCTTCTTGAGTGATGACTACACCCAAAATTACAAGCCTACTAACAATCTTTTGGAGCCTGTTAAAGATAGAGTCAATAGACTCTGTGCTTGATGTACTAAAATTTTCATATTGTTGCTTCAAAAGTGTCTTCTGTGTTTTCTTAGTGGCTTCATTACCTCCAAATCGTGTTTCGATAGCACAAACATTGTTTAGCATCATTGTACTCACTGAAATAAGTTGATGTTCATTGGAAGAGCCAATGAATTACAAGCTTCTTGCCTCACATATTCTTCTTGTTGGTACTTTCTTCAACAGTACAGGTACGACATCTTTGTAACAGTATACCATTCTCCTTAGCTTTGTGGTACAAACACCCATGAGTTACCATTCTCTATGACCTCCCATAGAGCATAGTCTTGTACCTGGAAGTACTGCTTATTCATTAACACCCCACAACTATACTCTCCAATTTTGAGTAAGTAGCTTAGCAGTAGTATTAACTCCTGTGCATATTCAAATTCCATAACTCTTAGACAATGTTTCAAAACACAAGGCTCTGATCCTCACTTGTTATACCACTAGATCTTTGCAAACCTTGTAAAAGTGTTAGTTGATATGTGAATAGATTCAATTACAACTTATGCTAATACTTGATGATAACTAAGAGTATGTGGAATCTACTCTTTAGTACTTAGAAGAATATGAATGTAATAGTAAATTGTGATGCATTAAAATGCATAATGAATATAACCAAAAAGCTTTAATATTATTATGATGAATAATACGAGTACTCTGTCTAGTACTAGGGTTTACAAACTTGAAGCTATGAATGTGTCTATCGAGACGTGTTTACAACCAAAACCTAGGATCTCCTTTTATACACCAAGGAGTCCTTTACAAGATAACTACAAATCTTCTAAACTTCTATGAGATATCAACATATCTTCTAAATATATAAGATATACATTAAATCATTCCATACATATCACTTCACACGTCTTAATCATTCTCTGACAGTTGTAATCTTCATGCAGCAGTACAAAGTCTTCCAGCAGTATTAAGTTCAGTACTGACAGTACTAACTTTTCTTCTGGCAGTACTAACCTAGTTAGTACTGTTAGTTATATCTTAAGTAGTATTAAGTTCTTAAACTAGAAGTACTAACTTGTGAAAATTTGTTCTTAACACCCTAGTACCCTGCTAATATCATGTTCAATCGATAAGTCTAATATACAGAGCGACAAAAGATCATAAGTCAACCCTCTATACTAAACAAACCAAGGGATCAATAAAAGACTATAAGGATATCCAATAAAATCATAATTAAACAAGAAAAATCAATCATAATAATGGTAAATACATGGCTAGGCCAGCACTAAGAGTGCTTAGCCGCTCATGGTAATAGTAAATCAAGAATGAATGAAAGAAATCATGGATTGCATTATCATTATCCTTACAGTAAGTGTTTCTAAATGATTAAATACAAGAATAGATTAAGTGAATTCTTCCTTGGACTTCTGGTGGAATGCTTTGGGTCTTGGAGGATTGGTTCACCCCTTGATACTATGTTGTGAGTGGAGGAGGTGAGTGATACTGAATGAGCCGAGTGAGGGCTCTATTTATAAGTATCAAAGGTATTACGGTGTAACAGTTATGAACACATTACCTGTAATCAATGAAGAATGTATTCCCCAATCCTCAAGTCTTAATTGTGTTATGCTTAATAGTTTATTGAACACATTACACTATAACAATGCTGATGTGGTTCCCCTCCATTCTCCCAGGCTTTAATTGTATGGTTACATAGCGTAACCGTAATTGCAAAGGTTACGCCGTAATGCTAACTCGGATAGTCAATCTTTCTTCAAATTATATGTTACGGCGTAAAGGTGATGGTGAGGTTACGCCGTAACAGCTAATGCTGAGTCATTTCTTCGTTTGTTTTATTATGGCGTAACTTTTGCGGGGAGTTTATGCCGTAAAATCCTTAAATGCCTTTAATCGCTTGAATTCCATGTCCAAATCCCGTGTCTCTTGCGCAAATACTCATATATTCCCTAAAAACTAAAATATAAAGAGGATTTAAGTAACATTTTCAGGTATTTATAACATAATCACAAGCATTTTCATAGGGAATTTGATACTAAAAAGTATTAATTATTTGATGTTATCAGTACCGGCGACTTTTGTTAAAATTAGCAGTTGTTTGGTAAGCTGAGTGAAACTTTTAATCCAATTTTATGATGAGATCTCTGCGTGTTTGGTTATGTCGAGTTCATTCGTTAGCAATATGGTTGGGTTAGCTAACAAAAGCGGATTCAAAATAGATCGAGTGTGTTTGTCCTTGGAAGTCTTATAATACCAGGTCAAATCTGATTTGTCAAAGTTCGATTATAATTAAGAATTTTTCGACTGAATTTTATACTAATTAATGGCAATTTCATCATGTAAATTATCCATCTATTAATATTTTGATGCAAAACCATTTACAAGGGAAAGATTTTACCATCCATAATGTAACGTAACTTACATTGCAAAAGTAAACGAGCTCACGCAACCTACCAATTCCAATTTCATCAACGTTTACAGCAAGTAAATGTTATAATATATCAAGAAATATGTTATAAAATCCATACGTTATCTATTTAACTTACTTTCCATAACGCTATATCAAAACAGATTTTAAACGTTAATGTTTATATAAAAAACCCTAACTATATGTAATGTTTACATATAAACCAAATGTACAAGATAATAAGGCATGTGTACAAGTTATCAATACTTGAAATTCAAATATCTTTTCCCTCCAAAACCAATGTACAACTCCTTAAAGCTTATTGTACAACCCGATAATGCATAGTATTCAAATTTAACCATTTCCCTCCAAAATCTTAAGGCATTTCGTACCATCTTTTAGGCATGAATTACAACTTTCCTAAGCACCATATTTAAACATTCTTTCTCTCCATTTCAGCCCATACTCGTCCTAAAAACTAAAACCCTAACCTGAAAACCCTAATGAACCCGTCACCCCCTAACTAGCTCGAACCAAGTTTAAATCAAGCAACCACCCTTCTCCATGACATACCACCTTGCTAAGCACCTCCATCACAACCTTGTCACCACCGCAGCACCTTAGCACCTTTGTCACACCCTTGCCCACCAAGTAAAACCTCCTTGTCCCAACC
The DNA here is from genome assembly GCA_026074375.1 of Tanacetum coccineum. NCBI lineage: Eukaryota > Viridiplantae > Streptophyta > Magnoliopsida > Asterales > Asteraceae > Tanacetum > Tanacetum coccineum. The sequence goes on along the minus strand of BQNB010103151.1, from coordinate 17,454 downwards.
CCCCCCCGCCTCATACCCATCTCTTACACCTCGTTAAGAAGTTTATTTCCTAGTTTCACTAGACGTAGCGCGCTCGAGCGCGAGCGCGCTCGCGAGTGGCCACCACTCTACACAACTTGGTCCCTACTCCATGTAAACTTGGCCACTACTCCTCTCTTGACCCTATATATACACGAACACATACATACTTTCCTAACTCACCATCTACACTAAATACTACCTCAAAATGATGATCTAACCAAGTCATAGAAGAGAAGAAAGTAAGGATAAGCTAAGTAGAAGCCAAAGTTAAGAAGTAAAGAAGTCCTTGATCTATCTCATAAAGTTTTTGGGTTATATTTGCTCTTTTTGACCCAATTCACCCATTTCATGTACTAGTAAGCTTTTCTACTTGTTTAACAAGCTCTTGTATTGTTGTAGATTATATATAAGCTCCTATACATCCTTAAGATCTCATGAAATCTGCCCTTAAACCATAAAGCTTACTCATTTGGTTTTCCTAAACCAAACGCACTCTAAAAACCCTAAAAAGCTCTTTTTGTGTATCTAATAAGCTATAAGATATAATCTGTTGTAATAACCTTTTTCTATAAGCTCATTTATCATTTTTACAAGCTTAAAAACAAATCCTAAAAGCTAGAACCCATCGGGTTAAGATTTTAAAACCAAACGAACCATTTTGGATTTTTAGCTCATAAGCTCTTTTCATAAGCTACAAGCTCGTAAAACTTACTTATTTTAGCTTATAATAATAAGCTATAAGCTGCAAATTTATTTTGAGATCAAAAAATACAAAGATTAATGAATTTGGACTAGAAACGCAAAACATTTCATGCATAAGGGTATATATTGTAATTTTAGAAACTATATAACTTTCGGGCCAAAAATGTAATTATCCTAAAGTTAAACTTCAAGGGTTTGTTTTGCCATACTTTAAAGTTAAGGAGTTAAATGTTTAAAGATTTAAAGTAAAGGGTTAAATTTGTAAATTAATATATACCAAGGGTATATATTGTCATTTTCATATTCTCAAGGGTATAAAATGTAATATTTTTATATTAATTATAAAAATTTATTAAAATATTATAAGACTCAATTTAATTAAAGCCTGACACATTTATCGTTATCGTTCGTCGATCGAAACACTATAAAATAATTATGTTATATATTTAACATAATTTATCATCCACTAGCTTTTGAAAAAAAAAAACTTAAAAAGATAAAATCCTATCATTTAAACTATAACGTATCACGTTACTAGGGAATTTCATGTGAGGGGCTTTCATTTGGGTAGACATTTTGACGAGTTGCTGGATTTACGATTTAAAGTGTCCTATCTCCTCAAACGTTTACTACATGACCTCTGGATTATGATAGCCCGAACAGTGATATGATATTATCACAAACTAATAAACAAAAAATCATTTACGTTAAACTTTATGAAATAAAGTTTTGAAACAATCAAACTAAGACTTGACATATTACCTCAGGTTGTGTGACGAAGCCGTTTATTTCCATTTGAGTTACTTTTGACATCGATCAACTACCTTATCAAGGTGAGTTCATAGTCCCACCTTTATATGTTTTTCAAAATCCCGTGGGGGGATACATGTTATAAACCATGAATACAAGTATTTTAAACTGTATGCTATCCTGATATATTATTCCCGAAGTACCTCTATTTGCCAAAAAGTCCCCACTATCATGAACCGTTAATTACTTGTAACCGAACATACTGGTTGAGTAAGCGCGAATGCCGAGAATAGATCTATTGGGACTGAACTTCCCCGTCCGGGTATATAACAACACCGTTATAGTCAAAAGATTTTTAAACAAAATTATTTTGTAAAATTTTTTTCTTTTTGGAAAATCTTTTGTTCTCTATAACTTAAGCTCTTGATACCATTCTATAACACCCTCAATTCAGCTCGGTCAGCGGAATGGTCCAATGGTGTTACGTCGTAGCACAATAACTCAAATTATAGAAAATGACTCAAAAAGAGGTGTTTTGAGAAAATTTCATTCATTCGAATAATATAAAGTTTACATCACGGGTCCCAAATAAGTTTAACAACATCATACAACGTTTTACAAAACATTTTCGAATGGATAATTATTTAGCGGACCTTCATATCTCCATCGCCGAATTACCTTCAAGGTCCTGAGATAAAACATGCTAAAAGTCAACAATAATGTTGAGTGAATCCATAGAGTTTATATAAATAAACAATAAAAATAATTTCCGAACACAAGTATCATTTTTCAATATTCATCTGGATACAACGATGTGGCCATACAAAGTTATATTGGAGGATTATTATAAGCCTCATGACATCGAACCTTACTATATATTCAATATAATGCCCACTATACACCCTCGCTATAAGTGTATCTTATTCTCTATACAATGCATCCGTGGTGTCGTATTCCTGACACATGACGATAGCTAGTCGTCATGGATTGGAGGTGGTAGCCTCCAAATAGTATTATTTCATGTATAAGCGTATGCCTTTTTCTCGGCAATTAACAATTCATGATTTCTGCGGGTCTTTTATCTAGCGAGTTAAGCTATAATAATCAAGGCTACTAGCATACATTCGGGTCCCTTGTGTTCTATTTTAAAAACAAGCATGTTATCTCCCTCGCGGGTTTATAAAACAATTAAAGTGTAAAAATGCGAGGCTATGAACTCACTTAGTGATGTCGGACGAGAATATCGATGAATAAAAACTTCGAAAGTAGGCGCGTCAATCAACCAAGACCTATACAAATTGTAACGGGTCTTAGGTTTCTAGTCGATAAAATAAAATTCAAAATTTAAATATGTATATATACATGTATCTTATATGATGATCAACAATTTATAATTCCCCAAGTTTTATTCTCATAGTCTTCTATGTGTTTAACATGTACTAAATTAGCTCATTTTTCACTAGTTGTTACCAATTTTAGTCCAAAGGCCCAATAGGCCCATTTATGAGTCCATTAAGTAATTTAGTCCATTTTATAAGTCCAAGACCAGATCTTAACCCATTAATTGGGCCCAAGTGGGTTGGGTCCAAAGTTAAGTCCAATAGGTCCATTCATATACATTGGGCCTAATGGCCCAATATGGTCATATAGTCCATTTTAAGCTTGTTTATGAGTTTATAGTAAATTTTCGGGTTCTCGATGTCGGGTTAAGTTTATTATCAGTAGGTTCATCATACAAAAGTTCCCAAAAGTGGGTCCTACCATCTCGGGTTTTAGTCGCAAAAATGCTCTACAAATTTTAGTATTGATATAGACGTAAAAAAAATTATATGTTTATGCTTGCAAGTGTTCGGAGTATATAAACTTTTGTATACTTTTGTGTTAACGAAAATAACGAAATTAATAAACCGAAAGATGGTATAATTTAAATAATTTAATACTGCTTTAGGCTTTCATTTGAAGTCACACTTAACAGATTCAAAGCTCTTTAAATACATCTTATTGTCCATACATATTACATAGTTACTGTTATACATAAATGTCCAAGTTCAATATTCGACTGGGAATCTCACTTTCACCATTTTTGATGCCATTTACAAACCATAATGAATTGATTGATCATCCAATTGATCCAGAACCTACATTATTTTATCTAGGTCTCATAGTTTTAGCTTTTGAACCAACTCAATCACGTAAGTATGACTTTTTGTGCCATCAGAAATACGCAAGGTCAGAATCCACTAGTCTTAGTATTTTGACCATAACATACTACTCAATTTTTACATTCCAATGCGGGGATCCAATTTGCTACTGATCCAAGATTGTCTACAACTTTAAGTGGTCAAACTCCCTATCAATGGTTAACTCAAAATTCCAGAACCTACTGTACCAATCAGCCCAATAATGTTTAGATGGATTTCTAGCTAGTTTCATAGTTGATTAAAGCCATTTTTCTAATCTAGATCTACGACATGCAAGACAATTTCACCTCTTGATCATCATATATCATACATTTAACTTATACACATAAGGAAATCAAAAATCAATAATAGAGGAAAAAAATCAAGTTTAACCTAAATAAATGATGAGAATGATCAATTGATAAAAAAAACAATATAACCCTTCTATTCCAACTTGGATCTTCACCCAAATTATTTTAGATCACCATTTTCATTACCCAAAAACTTGATAAACTTCTTGTTTAACTTCAGCCCCAAAATGTATGTAAAACTTCTTGAATACTTCTTCAAATCACCACAAGAATTCAAAGATTACACTAGGTAGTCATATTCACTAATGTTCTTATTATTTGATCTTTCAAAAATTATGGAATGGGTGTTTGTGGTGGGCTTAATAGCGGACGGACACAAAAACAAGAGAGGCCAAGAGAGGTGAATAATTTCTAAATGTTAACTACTTAAAAAGAGAAGTTATGGTAAGAGATGATGGTTTTATATAAATGAGGCATGCAATACTAAAGAAAAATCAAGACAAGTGTCTTGTTTTTCATCTCCTTAAGCCACGCCACCCATGAGGTGGTTTAGTGGCAAATGTGGTTTTTATCTAATAGTATGCGTAGAGTTTAGGGCTATAATTTTTTAAGATAGGTGGGTAGTTTTAGAGGCCAAACAGGTATCAACGCAAAATATTCTGAGAGTTAAGGCGGAACCATGAAATGAAAACGAACAAAGTAAAAATATTTCTACATTAATTAGGATACTTTTTTGAAAAATTTTAAATTACGTATGGTACAAGATGAATAATAATTATAACCATTACTCGTAAAGATTTTACGTAAAATATGAAAAATGCGCGCGTAACACGAAAAATAAAAACGAATGTAACAAAATTATTTCTATGGCAATTTGAAAATATAAGCGTCGATGCTTAACGTAGAATTCGCCGATTCTTTGTAAACGTCACTTAAATTACAAGTGTAAGCCCTAATTTCTTTCTGGTTAGTCGTGAGTTCATATCTCAACTAAACAAGAAAATTATAATTAATACCTCGAGGAAAAAATAATGACCTGAATTATTGCGCGACGGATTGTCACAACTCTTGAAATCTTTCACATAACATCATTTATCTTTTATATTCTCTTTTATCATATACTATTAATAATCCATTAGAATAATCAACTCATTTCACTCTCTTTATGAAGACACTCAAGAAGACCATCAAACTTCAAGTGTTAATAGTTTAGTTGGTCCATCACGTTTTGTGATGAATCATGCTCGTATATCTTGTGTTGTGTGTTGTGTGTATCATATGTGTATGATCGGTTAGTATTTACAGGCCACAAAATACATAGTAATGTTAGATTGGTTTTATGCACGAATAAAACTCGGGTATTTAGCTATACAGAAAAGTTAAGCGACGAGTACGGTTTTCTCCGCCTAAATGACCTTGTTGACACATAGTGAAGATAACTCTCAGTTTGGGTACTTGGGAATGGAGTAGGTAAAGAGGACTTCGTAGTCGAAACCACTATAAATCATTGTGTCTCGGTGTGATCTTCTTATCTTTAACTTGTTCGAATTTTGTAGATTGTTTTATTTACTTTATTGCAACACCTATCATATTACATTTGTTGTATATCTCTTGAGTTCACATAAGTTCCAAACACATCTAAGTTTAAATTTTAAAACGGTAAAAACTATCAAACCCCTTTTCACTTAGTTTCTACAATTTTACTAAAAAAAGATCAAAAATGTTTAATAAATAATACGCCCCGTAGGCTTGAACGAAGGGAGATTGGGATTTACTCGAGCTGTTTCATTCTATCATTCCTCTTAGCTTTTAAGACTAAGCGTTTTGCAAAACATAAAATTTTTACAAAAACCAAAAAATGAGAGAAGCTTAAATTTAAGTTAATGCTAAGCGGAGTAGTTGGGATCTTTTTAGAGCCCTCATAGAGCGGCTAATTGTGGCGTTTTGGCTACCATCAGCTTAAAAACGATAACAATAATAATTTCAATAAATAAAAGTGAACGGATTCATACGATCTAGTTTTTAATCCCTCTCGTAGAGATTCTTTCTAATGAAGTAAGGTACCCAGTCGGGAGGTTTTGTCCAGTGTTGTGGGAAATAGGCTACCAATTCTTGACAAAGGCTCGCTCCCGTTGTATCTAGGTAGTTAAAAGACCGCAGACTCAGAATTTGCTATAAAATAATAAAATAATAAACTAATAATGTGATAAACAAGCCCAAAATAATACCACATTTCCTGTCGTATCTCTCTCGAGTTGCAGTCGTTTAAAGTGGAGTAACAAATAATAATAATAAACCGAGACTGATAAAACGATTGATGTTTCCTCCTGACGTTCGCTCCCGTTGACGCAGCTTCAAAAAACAGGTCAAGTAGAAATTTTTAAAGACGAACATAAGACTACTATTCCTGTCGTTCGGTCCCGATGTTTGGCAGTTGATTAAAGGACGAGGGCTAATAGTTGGTTGCAATCTAATAATAATAATAATACAGCTAAAATCAACTTCGGTTATTTAAATAGCGACCTCTGTCTCTGACTCGAAGTTGACTTTTTCGGATGAAATAAAAAATGACTAACCCTAAATCAATGCGAAATGTAGAACCTAAATGGTGAACCTTATTCTAGCATATCGTCTCTTTAGGAAAGGATTTCAACTAATTATGGAGTTACACAGGCTCACTTTTATAATAAAAAGGCCATAATAATTTAAATAATGCTGATCTTGGTTCCATTATATTATCTAAATAAAAATCCTTAGAGATTTAAGGATAATGGGAAGCGAAAAGTTTGAGTGGCTTTTACAAAATACGATTTATGAGTAGTGTTAGCATCTAATCTTATATTTAACTGTGATTTCGTTTTAAGCTTAGTTTGAGGATTGTGAAAAATCAAGGATGACGAACTCCCATTCTTTAAGCCTTTTATATAATTTAAATAAATTTTTATCTTTGTTTTATCTTTTATTGAATAACTCGGTTAAAACGGACTTTGAAACAAACGATTTTTAAAAACCCTCTTGATGAACCTTTTTTGTTCTTGTTTGATGTGAGGGAGTTATAAGTTAAGAGGGGTTAAAATTATTTCTTTCTTAGCGTGTATTATAAACATTACGTGTGGGACCAGCAATGACTTAGTGTGGGGAAATTTGATTGTCGTCTTAACAACATCAATTTAGCCTCAAACACTATAAATGGACTAAAAACCATAAAATTATAGTAATTATATTGCCAAATATGTTTGTTTTTGTGTTATTAATGACTACAGGTACAAATGAATTAAAAACACTGCAAAAACAGTAATTTTTCGGGTGGTACTTTCGATGATGTTATCCACAATTTATCGAGATTCAAAAACGAACCTGGAAAAAATCTCCGAGCACTCACGCACTAAAACCATTGGAAAGAGCACAGAAATTACAAATCAACGTACCCATTCATGCTATCTGGAACCTTTCCTTATGGAACCCTGTCACGCCTTATTTGAACCTTTAGTAAATATGACCCTGCCTAGCTAAGATTACACCATAAAAGGAATATATATTCCCCTATATTATGATGTGAATGCTTAGCTCAGTTGGTAACTGGAGACTCCCTTGAGCCTATGCTCAGGACTTCTCGAGTTTGAACCTAGGTCTGGCGTAGCTGAGGTATTAACCTCAGTTGCCACGTGGCACCACTCAGGTTGTGATACGTGGCGACCCAAACTAATCCAGACCCTGACCGGACCAGGTTCTTGACCTATTGACCTGGTCAACGATTAACATTGACCGGGGTTGACTGGCCGTTGACCGACATTGACCAGACGTTGACCTGCAATGTCAGCAATGACGAGGCAGTGGGGCCCTACACGCCACGTGGCACCACTCAGGTGGTGACACGTGGCACTACTAATGATTATTCTGTACGGTGTCATTGTAGTTCGCCTCCCGAGGCAAGTACGAGGTTTCAGAGGAACGTCAGTCTTAGGATTCAGGTGCAGCTTGTGTCACGCTGCTGCAGGGTGAACTAGGTTCAAGGATTGGCTTGGGATCTGAGCCAATCATTGGTTCATCAGAAGAAGCATCTGGAAGCTGACGTAGCAGTGTTTGAGTGGTGGATCTAGAGAATGACAGTCTGTCACTCAGCGCATTACGAAGAAGGTCAATCTGAGGCAATGAAAGCCAATCATTGATGCCGCTACTTCAGAAGGACACACTTTGTCAATTGTAGAGGGCATCCCCTGGTATCGATTGAAAAATTAAGAGGTATAACTTGGTGAAAAGACAAGTATGTACTCTCTCAAAACTAGATATGGACTCAAATTCATTAATGGCACACTCCTTTTATAACACAAAAAGTTACACATTTATTTTAGTTATTTAGTTTTTGTATTTAAGATTAAGAACTTTGTAAACAGCTTTTTAAAAGCTTTTTCTAGTCATTATTGTAAGAGATAATTTAGCTTATTAATGAAGATGTTTTGTGATGTTACTTGAGCTTATTCCTAGTGCTTATTTCTTCTTTTCTCTCTAGATTATTTCAAAAATAAGCTCTTCTATCTAGCTTATTTCTTTGACTTATTAACTAAGCTTATTAAGAAGTAATTTAGAAATTAAATAAGCTATTTATAGCTTATTCGATTGCTTTCTTATTTCTTATCTTAGTTTCGGCTTAATAAGAATTCAAATAAGTTTTGGTTTAGCTTATTTTCATATAAGCTTGTGTTAGCTTATTTTCTCATAGCTTATTTTCATTAGACCGAATCAGCTTGTTCTAGCTTATTCGATTTCAAATTAAGCTTATATAGAATCGAAATAAGCTTGGCTTATTTTTGATCTCTTTTGTCTTCTTTAAATCGAATAAGCTAATTATTTAGCTTATTCGATTAGTTAGTGTTGGCTTATTACTTTTTAGCTTAATACAAAACAAAGATAGTTGTTGTAAGAGGCCTCTTTGTCTCGGCTTACTCACTTAGGTTCTTTTCGTAACAACTTAGTTTCATTTTGCTTATTTGCTAGTAGTTTGATTACTTTAGTTTTAAAAAGTTTAATACTGTTTTCTTAATCTAGTAGCTTATTTTCGTAGATCGATTCCTTTATCATATACCGTCCTCACATTCGCTTTTAAAAAAAAAATAAGGGTTTTTTTATTAAAAAACACCTTAGTTTCAGTGGAATAAATCGAGTGTTTTTAAAAGGACTTATTGTCTTCTTTTAATTCCTAGCTTATTATTCTGTTCAACTATAACTTTGCTGTGTCTTATGGTTGATGAATCCTTTCTACCATGAGGCGAGGAGCTTAAGGGTTCATAACTAGTTTATTTGCATTTTAAGCTTTCCTTAGTTTTATAAGCTTTCCTAGTTAATAAAGTTTACAACCTGATTTACTATTTAGTAAGATAAAAACCTTAAAAGATATAAACTTGAGTTATTTTACTAGTTTAGGTAATCGTTGGTTTATATATTGATTTTGTTCATCATAGGTTTTAACCTCTTTTCTCTTTCAATATTGATTAGTGTATTTTAATTTAGCTTATTATGTCTATTGTTGCTTATTTGTTTGCTAGTATGCTTAGTGAGTAGTTTTCTTATATGCTTGTTAAGTGATTAAGTGTTTAGTGAATTAAGTGTGATAATTAAAAAAAATTTCAATTAGTGATTTTCGGATTACTTAGATTAGTGTTTGGTTATTTGAACGGGAAAGCCGTAAGAATAATTAGGCATTAATTTAGTAATTAATATCTTGATAAAAAATTGTTTTTAAAAAAAACCAAGGTTATGAGAAGATAAATATTTTGACGGTTATTGATTCATTAATAAAACATGTTAAAAATCAAAAACCAAAATATCGACAATCAAGCATCAAACAAAACATACATTCATGAATGTCATATCATCATCTCCTTCGAGAATTCGACACCCGGTAGATGAATATTACTTTTCTTAAGTAATTTTATATCGTAACGGGACTTTACTTATAAACTATTACTACGAATTTCGTTCTCATTCCTTCCATAGGATTTTATAGGATATGATCAATGCCTTGGCCCGAGCCCGATCTAAGAGCTAGCATTAACTTAATACCAATCTCTCTCTCTATCTGGAAGAAATTAGTACTATCCTGAGACTTACCCCCACTCACAATGACCCTCGATTAGCTACCCAGACATTGCTATCCGGTTGGTATAGTGAGGATGACTTCGACAAGTGGGAAAGTTACAATCCATCTGACTTTGTTGTACTCGATTATGACGTTGATCCTCAAGTTCCCCTTATCTTAGGGTGATCCTTTTTAACGATGGCCCGTGCTCTAGTCAACGTACACGAGAGAGCATTGACTTTTTCGATCGTGATAAGAAATTCGGTTCCAATTCTTGAAAGCACTTTGAAATATCCTCAAAAGCATGGAGATGAATCAATCCATATGATTGATATCCTTGATACTACATGCGAGGATTATTTCCATGAAGTGCTAAATGTTTAGAAATCAATTCATCCCTTGAGTAGCAGTCCCACTCCTTCTTTTGACCCTGTAGTCGAGCCTCTCTCCCCTTCTCTCACTCCCTTCGGGAAAAGTGACCTTCTTTTGGAGGAGACCAACGCATTTGTTTCTCTAGATGATTCAATACCACCGAGTATTGATAATGTAATCTATGACTCGGAGGGAGATATTCTTTTTCTAGAAGAATTACTCAATGATGATCCTACAACCGATCTCCCTCCTCCTATTCCTGTGTTTGAGATTAATGAAACTGAAAAGATTAAAACTTCAATTGAAAATCCTCCTAATCTTGACCTCAAGGACTTACCTCCTCACCTCGAGTATGTATTTTTAGAGGGAACTTCCAAGTTACCCGTTATAACCGCTAAAGACGTGAAAGGGAGAAAAGTAACAGCTTCTTAAAAGTTTTAAATCACATAATAGGCCGATAGCTTGAAAATATTGATATTCGGGACATTAACCTAATTTTTGAACCCATAAGATATTAAATGAAGATGACTTAAATCGGCTATTTAGCACAAAAGACAGAGAAGGGTAAATCCCTAAAATCCATGAATGTAATTAAAGTAGAAGTATCAAACCTTCTAGATGCTGATGATTTACCTCATCTCCCGGATATACCATTGGGTGACGGCCTGATTCACGTCGTACCCAAGAAAAGGGGTACAACGGTGATTACTAATGAAGATAATGAGTTAATTCCTGAAAGATTGGTTACGGGTTAGCGTGTTTGTATTGACCACCAAAAGTTAAACGACGCACCCATAAAGACCACTTTCCTCTTCCTTTCATGGATCAGATGCGTAGCATTTAGCAGGAAACGACTTCTATTGTTTATCCTCATGGTTTATCTTTGAATACTTCAGATACCTATTGATCCCAGAGACCAGGCAGAAAACCACCTTCACCTGCCCTTATAGAACATTTGCTTACCGAAGGCTGCCTTTCGGTCTTTGCAATGCTCCTGGGACTTTCCAAAGGTGCATGGTGGCTATCTCCATGATATGATTGAGAAAACCATGGAAGTTTTCATGGATGACAACACACTTGGTCTTTCAATGATTCCTTCTCTTCTTGCCTCTCCCATTTAGATATGATGCTAAAATGGTGCGAAGACACCAATCTAGTTCTAAATTGGGAGAAGTGCCATTTCATGGTCAAAGATAGCATTGTCCTCGGCCATAAGATCTTTAAAAGTGGTATTAAAGTAGATCGAGCTAAAGTGGATGTGATTTCAAAACTACCTCCTCCTACTATGGTTAAAGGAATTAGGAGCTTCTTGGGTCACGACGTCTTTTATAGGAGATTTATCAAAGATTTCCCCAAAATAGCTCGGCCAATGACCCACCTGTTGGAAAAAGACACTCCCTTCTTCTTCTCTTCTGAGTGTCAATCTTCTTTTGAAATTCTTAAAAAGCAGTTAACTAAAGCCATATTCTGGTGACCCCGATTGGACTTACCGTTTGAGATCATATGTGTGATGCTAGTCGATCGTTTAGCCGTAGGAGCTTGAGTGCGTGTGAGTAGGTTATTTTTTCTGGTATCAAGTTTACTATTATTTATGCCGCCTATAAACAATCTTTAACGCAGTGTACCATGTCAGACTGAGTTTCGTGTAAGTAGGGTGTCGATCACTAAGAGCGAGAGCGTTAATTCCTAATTCTATCAGTATTTTAGTTCTATAAGTTAAACCTAAACTAACGCAAAAGGGGGGGTTTAGCCTGAGAGACTGGCATGGTTTTGTGTATCTAACCTAGGGTTTTGATGACAAGTTAAGCAATAAACACACACAAGAAGATAAACAAACGATGGAGGAACGGTCAAGAACTAATGTAAGGAAAACGTATCAACCATGAAAAATCTGATAAAACATAGGTTTGTTTATTTAGTTCAATGATTGTCTTATCGGAAGGCGATATTCATTCCTAGATTAGCGGTACTTCTTCTAAACCTAGACATGCTAATTCTGATCACAATTAGAATGCATCTGCATAAAGTGCAAGCATTTGTTGCATTATAATCTAACATTAGGAGAATTAATAATGTGCTCTACTAAAACCTAGCTCATAGAGACTTACCCACAGTACTGCTTAACGCACTCTTTATATACGAGAGTCCACTGTCCGAGTCCTTACATGAATTAAAACGTACTCTTAATACCAAGGTCAATTATGGCTCAACTAAGCTCACTAAACTAAAGGCAAAGATAGGTCAATATTTGTGATCCTATGATTCTAGATATATAAATTGCAATATGGAGAGCTATCCCGGACTCTTAGCCTACGCCCAAACAACACCAAAGTTGCATGCTTAAACATATGTAGACTAGACCCGGTTGAATGATAGGTCACATACTTATAAGAACTATCCAATATCTAGTTAAGCTACAGGCGATATCCTTAGATACGGGATTGAGCGTATGTTAAAGCACATAAATAAGTATCATGCGACAAACATAATCAACAATCAACGATGAATTAACCAATCGATATAAACAAACCAAACATTAGATCTTCAAAAACATGCTGCATACATAAAGGTATCAGCCGATAGTCATTGCGTAAAAAACATAACACAAGCACTGGATTGCATATACTGACACAATTAAAATAAATAAACTTAATCAAACCGTATTCGTTGCGCAAGAATACAAGAAGTTTTCCTATGATTTTGAGTGCTCTTTTCTGACCTTTCCTAGACGCCTTTATTCAGTCTCTTGGCGACTGGTGGTATTAGGGATTCACGTTGCAACCTAAAACTGAGTTTTGGTTGTCTATTTATAGGGTCTGGAAATCTGATGGATACACCTATCAGGCGATGCACGGGACTACGCGTATTAGGGATTTCCTGGAGTAAGACCACGTTTGATAACTTCCATAATATTTTATTACTATAGATGTGAATACGGCGTACTTGAAGTCCTCCTCCTGAAAAGCATATTGGTCTTCAATCCTAGTTATCTGGCTGAAGGAGTAGGCACGAATAGCGCCGTATCTTCTGATGGATAACGACTTATTGAGGTAAAAACTAGTTCCTTCCTTCTTCGTTTGACCAAAGTATTATATATGGCTATAGTTGATGTGATATGGCGTATTCTTCAAAGTCAGGCAATGGTCTTTTAATTCGTCAAAGTCTTTGATACGTTGTATAGGTCTAGAATAATATGGCGTATTTGCTATCAGATCAGTAGACTTTCTTGAACTCTTCGTTTATGCTCCAAAAAGTGTACCTTTTAGTTAATCTATTTCACCAAGTACACCATAATATTGCAACTCTCAAACAAAACGATCAAGTAACCAATCTTTGAAATAATCTATACAAAATAGGGTTAATTACATGGACAAATGATGCATAAAATAGACGTTATTTGATGTCATCAAATCACCCTCCACTATGAATCCTCCTTAATCCTCAAGTAGCCTTTAAAGTTATAATAAAATGTATCCCTAAGATATTTTCTGTTAAGCATACTATTTATCCAATACAAGTACAACAACCAAACACCTCAACGAAATAGGAAATGAAAAACACTCAAATCACGCAACTAAATCTATTGTAACATGTAACTAATTCGCTCAATCGCTCGATCGTGATGAGTAATCTAATCATAAGCTGCAAGAGCACACATCTCACCACTAGAGCTAAGAGTAACAATTTTATAAAGGTAAATATGGGTTTTGTAATGATAAGGCTTAGGGTGCTCATTCTACCATATTTCACCACCAATATTCCAGGAGGGCGACAAAGACCACACATACACACCCGTAATGACGGGATAGACACATGTGACTGCTCACTCCCACCTCTAATAAGCTAAAAAGTAGGAATAATAGAGTAATATAGGGTATGGATCTTCTAACTTTCACCAATAGTAATAAACCAATAAGGCAGCTGAGACATGAATACATGGCCGTAACGACAGGATAGACATGCACGCTTGATCACATCCTTATTCTCGTAAAACCTATGGTTAATGATTAGGAAAGGGAAATGAATTGTTGTTAAATAAAAATTACGAAACAAATAGATTAAGTCTAAAATACAAGTTGCTAGACACTTTTTCCCGACCGTTACCATGATAAAGACACAACTATTTACAACGTCTTGATCATAGATCAAAAACAACAACCTAAGTTGGTGTTCCCGTAACGGTCAACTTCCCATTCATCCCATACTTTACATACTTAACAAGGCAAGTGGCGATATCTTCCACTTTATACAATACTCTACATCGTCGATTTGTATCAACGAATAATCGATCATTCGTGTAATTCCTTCGGTAGTTGCCAAACGATTATTTTCAAACTTTTCTTTCCCTTTTTTTATTGCGATTTTTCTAATTTTTTCGATTTTTTTGCTAACACTATACTACAAAACTCAGTGTAGTTTCACCATCTTCACGATCATAATAATTCCGGATAATTCCTTCGATAATTCTTCATTCTTCGGACGTACCATTAATTGCGATGGTAGTAAAAATACATGAGTTTTGACTATAATATACATTCCCATTTTCGATGTGCAAATTTCTTCCAACCGTACCAAAATTGACACAAGACTCGGAAAATACAAACTTTACACTTTAAGCAACTAGCAACTGTAAAATAAACTTAATCTAACAGGGTAGGCTAAGGTGTAAAGGTGTAACGAAACAAATAATTGGTGTAGTTTCCTAAGGATTAGCTCAACGGGTTATCTAGGGGGTATCTTACACTTAAAATGAGAGTAAAACAAGGGTTTATACGGGGGTTAACTAACCAGTGTAGTTAGTTAATAAGCAACATGTAAAGGCGTTTTGTGTAATCTTAAAATTTACCAATTTAAACAAGTTACTCCATCTAAATCCATAGTACTCATTATTAAGGTCTCGAATAGATATACCAAGCCAAGTTCTAAAGTCTACTACATCACCGGCACACTCATATTTTGTGGAATTTGGGTAAACATTTGGAAATGGATAAGGCTAAATCCTCACAATATCTAACAAGGGTTATTGGGTGCGGGTTATGTATCAAGTAATTTCACAAAAGTATGCTTGAAAATGTTTTAAATTTGAGCATAATTTAAGCGTTAAGTGTGAAAAAATAACGAAGTAAACATATTGATCCATCCCCCCACTTGAAATTATACCAAACGTCCTCGTTGTATAGATAAAAACAATAAAATAACGAGAATTAATAAGAATTAGAATGAGAAACTCCCCTGATAATTGCTCGGTAGATTCTCCAAGTTGCGTTTATGAGCAAGAATTCGTGTTGAACAGCCGCCTTAAAGTTTCAAGACTCTAACACTTCAAGATCTCCATATTTGTAAATTCTCCACTAATATTCATCGATATTATTTGATGAGGTCCTGTGTAAATTCTCAGAAAACAAATGCATATATATCTCCATGTATTCGTTTGGTTAGACTCGAAATATAAACCTAAAATTGTACAGGAAGTCGATACGCCGTATCCATTCCCTAGGATACGTCGTATTGATACATGTATACGCTGTATTCATTTAATGAATACGCCGTATAGACAGTGTTGAAAATAAAGACTGGATAACATCCAGATAGTTGATACGCCGTATCCATGGGGTTTGGATACGCTGTATAGACAGTCTGGGAAAATAGACTCGATAAAAAATTGAAAATACATTCCGAGTTATCTCTCGGCAAGCACTTTTGTTTACAAAAAAGTATTTAAGTTAGACTTGCCCCAATTTACTCCCATCCTTATAAAACAATTTGAGGTCGAACGGGATGCTAAATGGCACACATAAATTCTTAAAAAGATTTATTAGCATCCTTTTGATAATATAATTACAAGTCACGATATTAAAATTTAATTCCTTGATAAAAGTTTTAGTTTTGAAAAATTTATTAGATGTATCATGACTTATTTCCAAAAGCTTATTTGACCCATGCGCATAGACACCATCATCGGTATTCATCAGGTAACAGTTTGACAGATAAATCCCCCGAAGAGTGTTCAATATCGACTTTATTATCATCATTGTCCTTATCCGATTATGAATCATTGGGATAAATAACGTTAAAAATAAATAGATCATTAAAGTTTAAAATGTTTTGTTCCTCTTCATCATATTCGAACAATGATGTTTCATCTTTCAAATTAAATTCATCGATATGTTGAGGACTTACAGTAGGTTCAGTTAATAAATTAGACGTCAGAGCCTTATTGTAAAGAATGGCTGGAAATTCATTCTCAAAATCTTTAAAGAAGTCTAAATCATCAAAACAACTGACCGTAGGCTCGGGTGATGGAAGCAAAGGCATATTGACTTTCTCATTATCATTTTCTGAATCCGTTTTTAAATTGTTGACATAAATTATTTTGTAAGAAAATGATTTTTTTGCCAAAAATTACCGTGCAATCTTCATCGTTGGATTCGTCAAACGATATTCTAAAATCGATTTCATCGTTGTTAAGAGAACTTACCGTAGCTCACTACGAGAGTGGCGCTTCGACAGATGTCTAACGGTCAATAAAGACTATAGCTGGGAATTCATTTTCAACAGATCCGAGGTCGTGAACGTCTTCATTATCCCAGATCTTACCATAAGTAGCAGTTTCCCAGTTATACACCTTACCACGCCTACGAGCTTTTTCTTCCTCAAGCTTGATATACTCCTCCATAGTAATGTTGGGATCGTCCATTTTAACCTGTAATAAATTCGCTAGGAAAGAAAACTGTCAAATAGCTTAATACGCCGTATTCAGTGAACTGAATACGCCGTATTCAGTATTCGACTCAGAATATTACAAAAGACTGTAATAAGGCACACAAACACACAATATGCAAAATATACAATGCAGAAAACAAACACACAAAACAAATACATAAATATGCAAATTAATCTAAACTATCCTAACTAAAACACAAAAAACAAGAATTAAACAACTTTACTCCCCGGTAATAGCATCAAAAACTTGATGTGTCGTTGTGATTAGGTATTTTATGTATCAAGTTTTACTATTTATTTTATGCCGACTATACCTAAA
>BQNB010103150.1:9859-24092 GCA_026074375.1 Tanacetum coccineum | reverse complement strand
GCCGGAAGAAACCTCTTTGATGATGAAGCATCCTCTTCCAACAACACTGGAGCCAAACTGCCAACGCCTCCTAAAACCTTAGGCGAACATTCTCGTCCTAATTCCTCCGGTTTCCAAAATCCAATCATCTTTCCAACCGAACAAACGGGAGAATCATCGACTCACGCGACATCTGGTTGATTCAAAGCACGTGCACATTCCAAGGACTGAAAATCGAGGACCCTCTCCATCATGTTAAGCACTACTTAAGTATCATTGACAACAAACAAGCTGACAAAGCAACAAAGGGATACATCTAGGTTAAGATTCTACCACTTCTCCCTCACAGGAAAAGCAACAGAATGGCTTGACAGAATACCTCCCACTCAAATCACGATGTAGGATCAGCTCGTGTCACGATTCCTTGACCATTTCTTTCTGGTAGGGCGTACCTCGACCCTTAGAGATTTAATCCTCCGATTTAAACAAGGGGACAATGAACTTATCAAAAGTGCCTGGATCCGTTTCCAAGACTTAACCAAACAGGTTCCTCATCATGGGATACAGAAATGGCTTCTGGTTTAAATCTTTCATGACAACATATCTTGGATTGACCGCAGGAAGCTCGAATAATTCACCCAGTTCCGCTTTAGCTCTCTTACTGAAGAAGACAGATGGAATCGAATAAGAGAATACGTCTAGTACCAAGACAATCCGTGGGACGAACCATCACCATTCATAAATGTCTCTTCCATTTCAGAAGTAATGCAACCTACACTCAGGGGGCGTTTAAAAAGGGCTTGTAATCAAATCTATTTCCTCGAAACACCTACTCGAGAGGTTAGGCTTAAAAACTCCTACATGATTTGTGATTACTGCGGAGGATCCTATAAGGCTGATGAATGTGAGCAGAACAACCCGTCCGAGCAGGTATGCTTGTCTGGAGGAGACATCTATAATGATCCTTCCCTTCTAAGGTTCTATCAAAACGACGATACCTCACCATGGGGGAACAACAAACATAAGGAAAAAGGAGAGAATGGCCCCGAATGGATTATTAGAAGTAAGTTTGAAGACGAGCTCGCCAACTTTATGCTCGAAAAGAAGTCTCACACAAAAGGGATAGGAGATATGCTTGTCCAACACCGTAAGGAATTGCGTGAACAATACTCCCAAATTCTCTCACCAATCAACACAACTGAAACTCCTAAACCTGAAGCACCAACTTTCGCCATAACAACGAGATCAGGAATAAGGGCCTGAGGGCGCAAAACCAAGCATTATGCAAGAACCCGCCCCTCGGCCATCCATCCTTTACCAACCTTCTAAAACATCCAATCTACCTTTTCCTTCCAGATTAAAGAAGCAGAAAAAAGATGATGAGGATGAGCGGCTTCTCTCAATCTTTAAGCAAATTCATATCAATCTGCCATTCCTTGAAGCTATGATTCGCATGCCAAAGGGAGCCAAAGTTTTGAAAGATCTACTTTTGCATAAGGAGAAACTTGAGAAAGCGGCCTCCTCAATCAAACTTAGTAAGGAGTGTTCGGCTATTACTAATGGAGTCAATCACAAAAAGAAGGAGACCCAAAAAGCTTCACACTACCATGTCTCATCGGACCCCTGGCAGTAAAGAACGCCCTGGCCGATTTAGGGGCAAGTGTAAATCTTATGCCACATTCTCTCTTCCGACGATTAAGGATTTCTAAACTCAAACCAAAATGAGAATTCAGCTGGCTGATCGGTCTATCAAATACCCCATTGGGGTCTGCGAGAATCTATTGGTAAAAGTAAGCAAATTCATTTTCCCGTCTGATTTCGTGGTTTTAGAGATGGACGAAGACGAGCTAGTCCTAATAATTTTAGGACGGCCCTTCCTCGCCATGGCAAGAGATGTGATCGACGTACACGAGGGAAAATTGAGTTTAAGGGTCAGAAGTGAAACCATCACCTTCAACATCGGAAAATCTATGAAATCCAAACACTCCTACAACGATTACCTATACTGTGCCGATCACACCGCTAAGCTGGTCTTAGAATAATGGGTCGACATAGTAAATCATGACGGAAAATAGACTGAAGAAGAAGAAGAGTAAGATTCTAATAAAGCACTTGCTATTTCTTTCTACCCTAGGACAAAGCTGGTGGAACCACTCGAATGGAAAGCCCCGGAGAATCGACTAAAACCATCAGGCGTGGAACCACCCAGACTCGAATTGAAGGAATTACCCGAACACCTTGAGTATGCTTTCCTCCAAGAAAACATCCAACTCACAGTGGTCATCTCATCCGCATTGTCCTTCGACGAAAAAACTAGACTCCTCGAGGTTCTTTGGAATCATAAAGGGGCGATCGCTTGGAGTATCACGGATATTAAAGGGATCGACTCATCCTTCTGTACTCACAAATCCTCATGGAAGACGAGTTCAAACCAAGTGTCTAACCTTAAAGACGAGTTAACCCCAACATCAAGGAGGTAGTAAAAAAGGAAGTCATAAAACTCCTTGACGCAGGATTAATCTATCCTATCTCTGACAGTCCTTGGGTAAGCCCTGTCCAGGTCGTCCCAAAGAAGGGAGGAACGACCGTAGTAAAGAATTAGAAGGATGAGCTCATCCCGCAACGGACAGTCACCGGATGGCGCGTATGTATCGACTATCGTAAATTGAACAACGCAACCCAGAAAGATCACTTTCCACTTCCGTTCATCGATCAGATGTTCGAATGATTGGCTGGGCATGAATACTACTGCTTCCTGGACGTGTTTTCTGGATACTTTCAAATCCCTATCGCCCCTGAAGATCAAGAGAAAACTACGTTCACCTGCCCTTACGGGACCTTCGCATACAAACGAATGCCCTTTGGATTATGCAATGCCCCAACCACTTTTCAACGTTACATGACAGCAATATTCCATGAGCTAATCGAGGATATCATGGAAATATTCATTGACGATTTCTCCTTCTTTGGTAATTCTTTCGACCACTGCCTCAAAAACCTAGAGTGATGCTAAAAAGGTACGAGGAAACCAACCTTGTATTGAATTGGGAAAAATGCCACTTCATGGTAAAGGAAGGAATCGTCCTAGGCCATAAGGTCTCGAGTTTTGAGATTGAGGTCGTTAAAGCAAAAAGCGAGGCAATTTCCAAACTACCATATTTGACGAATGTGAAAGCCATTCGAAGCTTTCTAAGACATGCTGGTTTCTATAGAAAATTCATAAACGATTTCTCACAAATCGCACACCTAATGACCCAACTCCTAGTTAAAGATGCACCATTCAACTTCTCCAAAGAATGCATCTAAGCATTCGACACATTTAAACGTGAACTAACGCAGGCACTAATCATGATCAATCCAGATTGGTCATTACCATTCGAAATCATGTGCGACGCAAGTGATTATGCTATCGGGGTAGTACTAGGACAAAAGATCGACAAACATTTCAAGCTCATACACTACGCCAGCAAAACAATGAACGAAGCACAAGAAAACTACACAACTACCGAAAAGGAGCTTCTGGCTATTGTCTTTGCATTCAACAAATTTCGTTAATACATGGTCTTATCCAAGACCATCGTTTTCACTGATCATTCTGCCCTGCGATATCTATTTACAAGACAAGATGCAAAACCAGGCCTAATTCGATGGATCTTGCTGCTCTAGGAACTCGATATCGAGATCCGTGATAAGAAAGGTGCTAAAAATCTAGCAGGTGATCATCTCTCCCGACTCGAAAACCTCGACCTTGATAAGCTGACCAGGGCTGAGATAAGGGACATATTTCCTGAAGAACGATTGATGGAAATCTCCGAAAAGAATGACGAACCGTGGTATGCCGACTATGCTAACTATTTAGCTAGCCGAGTACTACCCTTCCGATCCACCCGTCAAGAGAAACAAAAATTCTTCAGCGACTTAAGGCATTAATTTTGGGATGAGCCATTCCTATTCAAACAGTGTGTTGACCGAATCATACGAAGATGCATGGCCGGAGAAGAGGCAACACAAATTCTTTGACAATGTCACAGTGGTCCATCCGGAGGACACCATGGCATCGCCACCACCACAAGAAAAGTCTTCGAGGCCGGGTTTTACTTGCCACATATCTTTCGCGATGCACGCAAGTTGATCTAAGTCTGCGATGCATGTGAGCGAGAAGGAAACATTTCATCAAGGGACGAAACACCTCAGAAATACATCCAAGTCTGTGAAATATTTGATGTGTGGGGGATTGACTTCATGGGACCTTTCCCCGTATCAAACGGAAACAAATATGTCCTGGTAGGTATTGACTATGTATCAAAGTGGGTAGAGGCTCAGGCCTTCCCCACCAATGATGCTTGAAACGTAGTAAACTTCCTCAAAAGACTATTCGCACGATTTGGAATACCAAAGGCCTTTATTAGCAATAGGGGTACTGACTACGCGCGAGCTCACCTCTCAAATATGTAAACAAATACAAACATGTATAAATACACAACAAGGGACGAAAACACGCGAGACCAATAAAACCGGAAGCAGTATAGAGTGTTCCCGGGTCGTTGTGTCCCAACGAGGCTGGAATGGAAAATCGAAAGACGATTGATGATTTGTGTTTGAATGTCACAGGGAATGATTTAGCACTAATTTAAAACCCCTTTAGGAACAACCCCGTTTAGGATAATCTACGGCAAGGCATGCCATGTTCCTGTCGAATTGGAACATAAAGCCTATTGGGCCATAAAAAACCTGCAACATGGACCTTATGAAGGCTAGAGAAAACTGATTCTTACAGATTAATGAGTTAGACGAAATGAGGCTGGACGCCTACGAATCATCCATCTCCTATAAGGAAATAACAAAAAGATGGCACGATAAACGAATAAAATTACCAATTAACTATGAAAAAGGCGATAAGGTACTACTCTTCAATTCACGTTTAAGACTATTCCCAGGGAAACTAAAGTCAAGATGGTACGGACCATTTTCAGTAAGTAAAGACATGAAAAATAGGGCGATTGAGTTGTACGATGAAGAAGGAAGCGAATTTATCGTAAATAAACAACGGGTGAAGCCGTATCAAAAGAACATATTGGACACAAACAAAGATGATGATGTAACTCTGGAAGACGAAGGAGAAGTCACGTAAAAACGTGTGACTTCGAGTCTAGCTACAAGACTCGTAAAATAAAGAAAAGAACTTCTTGGGAGGCAACCCAATATTTACTTTTCCTGTAATTAGGAGTGTCATGTGTTTTATTCTTTTCATTTTATTCTATCATGTTCGAACTCTATCTTGTAATCATGCTTTGTATTTTTTTAACCTCGTCTTAATTTCAATCAAAGGTATTTTGCAAATAATAAGTGTAGGGGAATCTATCTGGTTTTTGAGCCAAGTTCAAGCATGTTAAATAATTTGTTTAGATTAATTCGCGTCAGTTTTGAGTCATATGATTGAATTGTCAAATCTCAAATTTTATGTAGCCACTTGTACAGGAATTAACTTATAGAATCAAATGCAGGAAATTTTTCATCAAAAACAAAATTTCGTTTTCACATAACGTGGAGACGGCGTCACGATTTATAGGTGATGCCGACACCACGACACCTGTGTCGGGGACAGGATTTTCCTGACGGCGTCAAACGCCCAAGTCTAGAAAACTTAAAGCTTTTAATTATTTTTTAAAATAAAACTTGCATAAAATTTAAAATATGTAATCTTCTATTATAAACCTGCAAAACCAATAAGTTTGACAATTCTCTCATCCTATCTTTACTGCTTTATCGAGTCAAACCCTAAATGCATATTGTATATTTGTATATCGCACATTTTATGCTTGGTGTAGTTATCTTTGTCTTTGATTACAGGTTATATTTGATGAGAAGAAGCTTGGAAATTCTTAGGAAGTTTCATTGGATGATTCTTGGATGACGATTTAACCAGTTATCGCATATTTCTTCTCCATTATTGAGCAAACCAGGGGAGTACTAGTTTCTTTTCCTTGTTTTCTTTTCCCTTTATTCGTTTTTATGGGTACTTCTATAGAACATTAGGGATAATGTTCAACTTAAGTGTTGGGGGAAATAAGCCTTAAAAACTATTCTTTCATTTGCCATTTGCTTTGTCCTTGAAATAATGAGTAATATATCGAAACATAGCATAAGAGGTGATTTTGCCTAAATTTAATTTTTTTTATGACACATACCGACGAAAACCAAGTATTAAGAGCGTCTCATGGATAGGAATTTTTATTACTAGCACAAAAACCCTTAAATTCCACCCCCCCCCAAATGTAAGGTTCGCCCTTAGATGTTATACCTTTAGCTTGTTCGAGTTACGGAGTGAGCAATCATGTGTATTTATTTCATCGTTACGGATGTGTATGCGTGGTTTTATCGCCTTTTCTGGAACATTGGTATTTGTTACTTTAGGATTATGAGAGTGTACCAGTAGTATATTAAATTCTAGAACTTGTTTCTGTGATGCATCCTGAGACCGCATAATGAGTATTAGGATTTGCTTGATAAGAGGCATTAGGATTAACCCATGTTTTAAACCTGTAATTGTTATGATGGTCACACCGATCATATAACTATCCCATACCCTTGCCATGCACTCATCTTTAGTGTAGGATACCCCTAGTACAACCCTCCGAGCCTATCCTTTTTCACGGTTCTCGTAATTTTCTGGTTAAGCCGAACTATTAGTGAAGAGCATTGTCACCCTTAAACCAATCGTTACACCCAAATAGCCTTAGCCTACCTTGTATGTACTCATTTTAGTACATTATTGTTTTAACCCAAGTTAATTGTTTGAGTACACGGTTGCTAAGTCCTTATCCTTGTAAATACTGTTTTGGGACGATTGGGATTCATGGTAGTATTTATTTCGCAGAATAATAGAGAAGAAAAGTTAAGTCAATACCCTCATATATTTGTTAGATGATCTCCATGTTATTTTGATCCACCTCAAATCGGGTCACTAGTTAGATTGTAAATATCGAGCATGTAAAAGCTCAAGTGTAGGGCTACGTGTTATAAACCCCAAGTTATGATGTATTATGTTATTCAAAAAAATAGAAAAGAAAAAGAAAGAGATTGATGTAGAGTTGTGTAGAGTTTGTATATCTTCGTCTGAGTCTTGGCTTAGCAACCAAACCAAAGTGTATTCGTATAAATAATTAGCTAACCCTTCCACTCCAAATTCACCCAAACCCACCCAAATCTATCCCATCTATTTTCGTTTCCGTTATATGTTATCTTACACCTACACCCCACAACCCTTTAAAAAGACCTCTTGGATAGTAACAAATAATGCTTGCGCCTAGCGGTGGAGGTTTGATCCTTTACCAAGCCTATGGTAATTTATATGCTATGATAGGTAATGAGTGTTGATTTTCCATTTCCCCCTTATGTTATAATTTATTATACACTCGAGTGAAAAAGAGAATCCCAAACACTTATGTGAGGTGCTAGTATTTACTTCCCGCGCTTTTAATTACGAGGTCTAAAAGGTTGTGTTGTAAAATACTTTTAAAGAGTAGGTAAAATGACCCTCATATTGCTATTGTCTATGTAGAAAAGCTCATTTGCTTGAGGACAAGTAAATCCAAGTGTAGGGGTATTTGATGAGGTGTCATTTTATACACTTTTTCGGGGTCGTTTAACCCCTTAAATCGTGCATTTATGCCCAAAATAGGTACTTAATCGTTCCTTTTCAGGTATTTAGCATTTGGAAGGCATTTGGAGGAAATACACGTGACTTGATCTCCAGACGGCGTCAGATTATACGACCCAGCCCATTATCTAGAATATTATATTCATGACGGTGTCACGATTAACATGCGACGCCGTCACAATGATTTTCCTATACATACAAATCCGTTTTAGGGTTTTAAGTGTGTAACTTTAGAGTAAAAGAAAGGGAACCCTAGTTCATTTAGCAGCTGTTAGGGACGATTTTAGGGCCTCAAGCCCCTATTGTACTCTCTTCAATTTAGGGATGAGCACGGTACCATTTTGGTACCGTACCGGCACCATTTTCGGTGTATCGGATTTTTTCCCGACTTAAATTCTATGTCACGTTCCTGGAACTGTTTCTTAAACCGGTACCGGTTCCTATACAATGGTGCTAAATGGGTAGAGAACCGTATAACTTTTAAAATGATTTATACACCAAAAATGAAGTCTTAAAAAGCATCAACTTATGACAGTTACATATCACAATTTTGTATATGAAATAAAAAATCGAGTTGCAAGTCTAAACATGAAATTTTTCTTGGTTTTGAGAATGTGTTAAAATCAACATACAATTACACGCTTTAAGTATCATGATCAAGATTCAAGTTCTTGTGCTTCTGTTGTATATGTGTGCAATTCTGCAAGGGTGTGGACTGCAAGTCTATATATATGTATATCTGCTGCATATACCCCATGATGATAAATACAGTACATTTCCTTTGTTCCTTTATACAGAAAACATAACAAGAAAATTAGGCCGGAACAAATTGAACTGAAGATTGTAAGCTTAATATATAAACATATATTCTATGTATAAGAACATATATTCTATCATTAGGCATGTCGGGGTTTGATAAAAAAAGGCATTTGCAAATGGACATGACACCCAACTGCTGCAAGTCTGCAACTTTTTGTATTCCGGTACCAATTTTGGGAATTCCTGTTATGATCCCGCACCGAATTTCAATGGTACCGTTTTTTTTCACACCATTTTCGTAGTATCGGTACCATACCGGGTATAGAAAAATGGTATGGGTATAGGTTGGTACTGGTATGGGTATAGGTTGATACCGGTACGGTTCCGGTACCGTATCGTTTTTCTGGTGCCGCTGCTCATCCCTACTTCAATTCATGTTTTAATCAAGTAAGACTATCTCAATCATTCAATATATCTTGTTGTATGATTCTTATCTGCTCTTACTTTATCTTTAACATGCTTGGCTAAACCTTCTATTGTGTTTATTTATGATTGTATGAAACATAGAATGTAGATCTTAGTGGTGTTGCTTCTTGTGATGAATATGCATGTTAGGTCTTAGAAAACCAGCTTTTGTATGTATCGCTGTTGATATGTCTAGGAAAACATGATTGTGTAGAAAAGATACCATCGGGTAACAGTCTTCATACTATATTTCCCCTTATATGGTTGATCCACTCTTAATATATTTCAAATGCATTTAATATACTCTTAGGGGTCTTGTAATAGTCTTCATACTACATTACTTGTGCGTTGCCTTAACGGAATATTAAATAGACGACGGGTTCATGTAATTCGTTCATTACTTAGGAAATAATTACATAGATCATCACAAGTGTGACTATGATGTCGATCCTCGTGTTCCCCTTATTTTAGGGAGAACCTTCTTGAGGACAGCGCATGCTCTAGTCGACGTCTACGGAAAAGAGCTTATTCTGAGAGACAGTGATGAAAATTTGATCTTTCATGCTGATAGTACTTCGAAACATCCTCATAAGCATGGAAATGAGTCAATTAATATGATTAATTTCATTGACATCTCATGCGAGGATCGTTTTTAAGAAGTATTAAAAATTAAGAAATCAAATCATCCCTTGAGTGGCAGTCCCACTCTTTCTTCTGATCCTATGATCGAGTCTCTTTTCCCTTCTCTTACTCCCTTTGGGGATATTGACTTACTTTTAGAGGAGACTGACGCATTTCTTTCTCTAGATGATTCAATACCACTAGGTATTGATAATGGCATCTATGACTCAGAGGGAGATATTCTTTTTCTCGAAGAATTATTAAACGATGAAATCTTGAGAGATCTCCCTCCTAAAGAGCTTAAAGATGATGAACCTAGCACGACTAAGTCTTTAATCGAAAAACCTCTTGGAATTGATTATGAAATTTATGATTCTGAGGGAGATATTCTTTTTCTCGAAAATTTGTTAAATGATGATCCTATAAAAGATCTCCCTCCTAATGAGCTTAATAATGATCCGGAGGGAGATATCCTTTTTCTAGAAAATTTATTAAAGGATGAACCTTTAGAGACATAGTGGTCTGAGATCTATACTCTTATAGGGGAACCTCCCGATACCTTTTTAATGGGGGACGAGGAAATCAAATTCAATCTTTTTAAGGATATTGATGACCCCGTTCAAATCCTAAGGGTATCCGAGACACCCCTGGATTCTTTTGATTCTAGCTTGGATAGTTTTGATACGGCATTCACTAATCCTTTGTTTGAGCTCGATTCTGAATACACTTTGAATTATGACAATCCAATCTTTGATATTCAAAACAAGGATAGTGATGCTTCCAAAACAGAGACCATAATGGATGAGGTACAAATTGATAGTTTACAAAGTACCGCATAAATCCCACCTCTGTTTGAAGCGTTAATTCCTGATATGACCATGCATGACATAATTTTCTACCTAATTCGTCATGGCATGGTTCACTCTTCTCGTTTATCATTCTATCTTGGCCTTCTTTTTCCTAAGCGAGTCTCCGAATCTCACTCGCTTGATTCATTCGAGTTAGGAGACGAAAATGCAGTGTTTGATCCTGGGATAATCATTATTAAAGGCTGGATCAAACACTACTATGGAGGGGACATCCCTGCTATGGATGTCCCGGATCTCCATTTTTCTCCTAAGGATAAATAAATTCAGGGGCGAGTCAAGCTAGTGACTCCTTAATAAACAAGCGCTTCGTAGGTGGCAACCTGTTGCGGTTGTCATAAGGGACTTCTACAAGAAGTTTTACAACTCCCTAGGCAGTGTACCTAACCGTTGTAGTGTAGTATAGGCAAGACTCGAGGGTTGCTTTCGTTCTCTAGGGGAATAGGTTGGGAAGGCTTGATCACAGTCTAACATAATTCTAAAGGTTGAGAGAAGATCCTTTTTGTATTTTTATGTTTATAGGAAAGCAGGTAAATCATATGTTTGAGAGATTGGTTGGTTTTGGCTATTAAACTAAATAATAAACTACGCTACTGTGATAACAATATAATAAAAGATTGTGTTTATTTAATCATGTATTACTCCCTAGATTGCTTCTCCTAGTGTTGTTGCTTTGTCGACGACTACAAAGTTGGCAAGGAATGTAAACTTACCTACTTGTACGAATACATCCTTGGCTATACCAGCTGGATAAGCAATAGATCGGTTAGCTAGCTCAAGGGTCATATGAGTAGGTACAAGTTCACGAAGCATTAATTTTTTCCATACAGAGAGTGGCATGAGGTTAATGCTAGCGCCTAAGTCGGCTAGTGCCATGCATTTCTCAAGCTTAGGAAAGTCACATGGAATGAGAAATTTCCCAGGGTCTCTAAGTTTCTCGGGAAGCTTTTTGAGGAGGACCGCTGAGCAATTTTCAGTCAGACAAGTATTTGCCAATCCTAATAGTTTCTCCTTATTGGAAAGGAGATCTTTTAACATTTTATGGTACTTAGGCATAAGAGCTAAAGCTTCGGCAAGACTGATATTAAAGTGAAGTTTCTTAAACATTTAAAAGAATTTATGGACTTGAATATCAGACTTGTCTTGAAGCTTCTCCTTATTCAACCTCGAGGGATAAGGAATTAGAGGTTTATGATGATTCCGCTTACGAAGCTCAGAAGAATAAGAAGTAGGAGGAGGAGGAATCTTAAAAGGTCTAGAAATAGGAGATGGCTGGACTACCGAAGGAGGGACTCTAGTGGTACTCTCGGTGAGTACATGGTCCGTGATCGTCTCTGGGTCTCGTTCCACCTCCTTAGAAGAAGAAGGAAAAGGTGGTGGAACTGAGGGTCCAGCTAAAACATTACCACTCCATGTGGTAATTGCTTTGATTTCCTTTCGAGGGTTAGGTATGTGTTGCTAGGCAACGCACCCTGAGGTCTCTCCTGAAGAGCCTTCCTCATTTTTGCCATTTGGTTTTGAACAAATTGATTTACGGCCTCCTGGTCTTTTTTAAAGTTTTGGTTCTGGATCAATAACTGTCTTAACAAATTTTTCGTGGTGGATTGATTTGGAGCATGGTTTTAATTATATCCCTGATTTTGATTATAATTACCCTAGTTAAAATTCTAACCTCTGTTCTGATTATACCCTTGACCTTGATTAAATCTGTTTTGATTGTTTGGAAAATTCTGATTATTACCCCGATATTGATTACCGGGTGGTCCAAGAAAATTATTAGAACGATAGCTAAGCAGATTACGATCTCCTTGAGGTTGGTAAGCATTACCACCTGGATTATAGTTCCCCGTAGTAGCATAAACGTCCTGAGTGTAGCCATCGGCGGCTTGACACTCATAATAAGAATGTGGACCACCACAAGTCTCACATCTATGAGTCACATAATTAACTTGCTGATTTGAACGGTACATCTGAAGCATATCTTTTCTCATTTCAATCATCTGCTGAGCAAGAGCTGCTATTTCGGAGGAAGAAGAAGTGGTAGAATTAGATGACTCATCCCTATGAGATGAGGTATCCCAGTCATTGTGGTGGGCGGTCATATTCTCGATAAGATCATAACATTCTTCGGGTCGCCTTTTCATAAAGGTTCCCCCAGCAGCAGCATTGATTGTATCACGATGTCTCAAAGTTAACTCATTATAGAACGTGTCTATTTGAGTAACGGGTAACATATTATGATTCAGACATCGGTCAATCGAAAGCTTGTAACGTTCCCACGCTTCGAATAAAGATTCATCCGGAAGCTGTCAAAAGTTACTGATATCATTCCTTAGTTTCGTCACCATAGAAGGAGGAAAGTATTTAGAAAAAAATTTCAAAGCCATCTCCTGGAAAGTATGAATAGAATTTTTTGGAAGACGATCAAACCACGCGGTGGCATGATGCGTCAACGAATAAGGAAAGAGGTATAAGCAAAGGGCGTCATCGGTGACCCCGTTCTGCTTCATACTCTGGGTGATAGTTAAGAACTTATCGAGATGCTTATTTGCATCATCACCCGGTAGCCCGTGAAACTGACAACTGTTTTGGACTTGTTAAATCATATGATTCTTAAGCCCGAAGTCAGTAGCCTGAATGTTAACAGGAGCGATTGGTCCGCCTCGTCCATTCATCGTAGGCTGGAACAACTCCTCCATCGTTCGGAGATCGAGAGCTGGCATTTAAAGATTAAGTCCCGATGGACCATTATGATTTTGAGGAGGAGGTCCCACAAGAGGCGGTCCTTGAACGTTATTCGGACTCGTGTTAATTTCTTCAAAATCGAGTAAAAGAGACGGATCACCGAGATTTCTCCGACGAGCTCGAATAACACTCTCGGGATCTATAAAAGGAGGAACGAGATTAGAAGAAGAACGAGTGCTCATGCACTAAAAAGAAGAAATAAAAATAATTTTTTTTTTATTTTTTTTAAATATTTATAAAAGAAAATAAATAGAAATGAAAAATATTTTTGGATTTTTATAAAGATAGAAAAATAGAAAATATTTTTGGATTTTTAAAAGAAAATAAAATAAAAATATTTTTGGTATTTTAAATTTTTTATAAAAGAAAATAAAATAAAATAAAAAAAGAAAATATTTTTGGATTTTTATATTTTTTATAAGTACGAAAATAAACTTTCAAAAGAGAAAGGATCTTCAAGGCACTAACTTCAAACACCACGTGTAGATCGTACACCTCTCCTCGGCAACGGCGCCAATAACTTATTCGTTCGTGAGAACTAGTCGAGTAATATAATATAAGTAATCACGTCGGATAAAAATTACTTTAGGAAAAGTAATAGTTTATCTTCCGGATGTCGTGTCCCAACGAGAGATGAATTTGAAATTCACGAAAGCGTTTTGTTTGATGCTTGATTGCCAAATATTTTTGTTTTTGATTTAAAACTAATTATAATAAAACTAAGCTAGACTATACTAAATAGCAAATAAGCAATGCAATTAGACAAAGATATATATATATATATATATATAAAGATATGCTTGCTAAGTGAAATGTTTAGATCCTTAAGTGTGATTTAATTATATAATTTAGTCCTTATTGATGAATCAATACCTTTCAAATAAATTATCTTCTCACAACGTTGGTTTTTATTCTAACAATTTTTAATCAAGATATCGATTACTAAATTAATGCCTAGTAATTCTAACGGCTTTTGCCCGCTCGATTAACCAAAACACTAATCTAAGTAATCCGAAAATCACTAATCAATATTTTCATTTTTATAATCACACTTAATTCACTAAACAATTTATCACTTAACAAGCATAAATAAAATCTACTCACTAAGCATACTAATCAACAAATAAGCAAACATAAT
>BQNB010103149.1:0-24092 GCA_026074375.1 Tanacetum coccineum | reverse complement strand
TAGGAATATGATTTGTTTTGATCTAAAGCCTCCTAAAAATGATACACTATTTGAAGAAATCATGATCCTTTCTCACGCTTGGATCTTACATAGAAATAAAAAAAATTCTAATCGATTGGATTGGATTTACGATCCAAAGCATGCTTATGCTAACAAATTTCATATATTTCCCCCTCTGATTTCTTGATAGAAGGTTTCTAATATACATTGTCATTAGAAAAAGAAAAAGAAAAAATAAATTGATAATATTTGCTTTATACTAATTGGGTGATGCGGAAAAATGATATGCTGGAGTGAGAGTTTTGTCACCACCATACATATACATAAGTGCATGTGATTGATATATATACATACACGCGTACTTTTTATTCTTTTTAAGAGAACTCTTAATAACTTAATCACTTATATGTAATTCCTATCGGCTTGGAAAAAAGAATTAACATTAATACTCACTAAATAAATCACTAAACCAAGTCATAATTTAAAGTAATTAAAAGAATCATATAATGGTAAAAAGTTGAGGAGCATTTCCTTGTTTATGAAATCGTACAGTGGCACCTAGTATAATGCATATTACTAATTAAAATATATAGCTAATTACATAAAAACTTATAAAAACCGTGTATAAAAAGAAAAATAAAAACGTATATAAAAACATGCATAAAAACGTGACTATAAAAATGTATATAAAAACGTGTATAAAAACATGTATAAAACCATGTATAAAAATGTGTGTATAAAAACGTGCATAAAACGTATATAAAAACGTGTATAAAAGTGTGTATAAAAACGTTCATAAAAACTTATATAAAACGTATCTAGAAATGTATATAAAAACGTGTGTAAATTATAAGGATAATTAGATTTTTTTTATAAGAAATCAAATTTTGAGTTAAGTATAAACGGCTGTTAGCATAAAGGACTAACGTTGCAAACGTTCATTAGTTAAATGGACTAACGTTGCCAAATGACGTCTTTATAGAGTAACGTTGCAACTGGACTTAACTAACATAACTGACAGAAAAAAGGTCAAAGATTTATTATGCCGTCAACTCGATCGGAACAGACACTATTGGGTGTTATAATGTCCTTTATATAACGTAATGGTATTATTTGTGTGTAAACTACAAGGACTATTTATGTAAGGTTGTGTTTGTTTTTATGAAAAACGTCTGACTGTCTCTGACTACTACCCCAGTCAGACGCGGTCAGACATGGGGTTTGTTTGTTTTTTTATGGTGAGTCAGACGCGGTAAGAGGTCATGCATCTGACGAGTAGAGTTGTGTGAGCATGGTCTTTAACGGCTTTGACTGCAAATCTTAGGTCTATCCGCCGTTCTTTCACCTTTATCATGCTCTAAAATTTCTGTGCGGGGGCTTCATAATTTTGTTGTGGTGAATGTGTTATAAAAATGGTGTTAGAAGTAAAGTTGCAGAGAAATAAAGAAAAGAAAGAAGATGAAAAGAAGAGGACAAAATGTACTTTTATGGGGAATACATTGCCTTTTTTTTTTGTAGTGGCAGTAAAATAAAAGTATATATTCTTTAAAATTTTATTGTGCAAGTGGGTGCTACTATTGTTACCCCCTGGCCCACTAAAAGGTAAAAAAAAAGTACCGAAGATTTCCTTTGTACCTCCTTTTTACAGTGCAACGCAGTTTTTTTATCAGTTTCTGTTTCGTAATTTTTGACAGTTTCATACTTTTGACCTGTTAAACTTTATATTTTTCGTTCCGTATTCTACGTTTCACTGTTTTATAATATAAACAAAATTATAAAAATAAAAAATAAATAAATAAATAAATAAAAACCAAAAAAAACTAGGAGGGGTACAAACGGCTTTTCAGAGGGGTACAAAATTCATTGAGCCATTATGTAAAACTAAAGATAGATCAAGTGTTAGTATTTTATTAAGTTACTTTATGGGGGAATATAATTGCTTTTCTTAGTTCAGTAAATAAATTACTTTTTTACTCTTTTCACTAAAATTGATCGAGGGTGAGCAGAAAAATCAAAAAATCGAAAAACAAAAAACGTGTATAAAAACGTGTATAAAAGTGTGTATAAAAACGTTCATAAAAACTTATAATAAAACATATCTAGAAATGTATATAAAAACGTGTGTAAATTATAAGGATAATTAGATTTTTTTTTAGTTAAGTATAAACGACTGTTAGCATAAAGGACTAACGTTGCAAACGTTCATTAGCTAAATGGACTAACGTTGCCAAATGGCGTCTTTATGGACTAACGTTGCAACTGGACTTAACTAACATAACTGACAGAAAAAAGGTCAAATGACCGGTCAACTCGATCGGAACAGCCACATATCGGTGTATTACTATTAAATGCCTTTTATAACGAAATGTATAATTGTGTGTAAACTACAAGGACTATTTATGTAACTAACTCGAAAAACATTAAATAGAGTACCACAATCGTAAATAAAACAAGAAACAAGGCCACAAAGTTAATCCCCCCTAACAAACAATTTCCACGAACCATCCATTCATCATTTCCGTCACAATCTCACCGGAACCCTAACCTCCGTTATGACAAACGAGGAGCAGCCTCTTCTGGCGGTAGACACACCAACAACTCCGTCATCGGCATCATCTATGTCGAACAGTGATAGCAGCAAGAAGAAGGTGTATGAAGACGAGGAGGATGAAGAAGGTGACGTGTGTCGGATCTGTAGGAATATAGGTGAAGATGATAATCCATTACGTTATCCGTGTGCGTGTAGTGGTAGTATTAAATTTGTTCATCAAGATTGTCTTCTTCAGTGGCTCAATCATAGTAATGCTACTCACTGTGAGGTATTACTACTATTCTTTTTTATAAATCATCATTACTTTATAAGCTAGGCATAAAATTAGCTACATACTTAGGTGCAGTAGCGGAGACAGGGAGGGGGCCCGGGGGCGAGTGCCCCCTAGCGAAAAGAGTTGTAGTGTAAATTTTCTAAAATATCCGGGTTTTTTTTTTAATTTGTCCCCCCTAAGAACCAATTTTTAATGTAGTTTCTAAAATTTATCGAAATGTGCCCCCTCGAGGAAAAACTTCTGGCTCCGCCCCTGCTTAGGTGTCTTAATCATTTTTGTATCTATTTTACGCTCAGAATTGTATTTAGGGCTGTAAACAAAGTGAATGTTTATTGACAAGTTCACGAAGCGTGCGTGAAAAGTTTGTTTATTTGGTAAATTAACCAACATAACATGATTTTATGTTTCTTTAGTTAAATGGACGTACCTGAACGTCTGGTTATGTGTTCGTTAATGTTCCTTTATGATCATTTATTTGCGTATGTCCGAACAGGGGCGGACCAAGGGGGGGTACCACATGGTTTGGGTAGTGTAAAATGTTGTCAAATATACAACATTTTTATAAAATGCACCTTGTCCCAAATTTTTGTGTTACAAGTCTTCTTTTGATTTAAAGAAATGCACCTTATAGCTTCTAATCTTGGGTCTTCCATTGTGTCCGAATATTGTATGTTTATATCATTTATTTTTAGTAAAACTGGTGTATGTAAGCAAACGAGCACACACACAACAAAGGGTTCGTTCGTTGAATGTTTTAATGAAAGAACATAAACGAACAAGGCTCTGTTCATATTCGTCCGGTTCGAAAACGGACCGATATTGAATTGATAAAATAATATAGGAATGGCCGAGTGGGAGTATTGTTCGGATGGAAATAAAATGAAAGTGTTGTTTACGAAGAGTAATGGGCGGTTTAGCTGAAGAAATCAGAAAGCATTTGGTAGTTTTTCATTTTCTAATTTATAGACAACTGGAGGGGTTTTATTATCTCAAAAAAGAGTTTAAAATTTAGAAAACTTATTCAATGTTGTTTTGTATTCTCTAGCTACAAGGAAATGGGGAATTTTTATTACTCCCTCTGTCTCATAGTAAGTGTATTGATTGGTTAAAACTTGCAAGTGGGCACTTATTTTAGTACAAACCAAAATAGTAAGATTGGCATGAGATTACAGACAGTCATGTAAATAGGTCTCTACAGATTCTGGGATAAAATTGTATTGTTTTGCTGCATGCCGTAAGAACAATCTATGACTCGCAATTAACATGTGGTTAATACATTATTTCTGGTGGAACTTGTTTGATTTTCCCTTGGCCTTTTCTTTTGGTGGTAACTGGTCATCTGAACATATATGACAGGTTTGCAAACATCCGTTTTCATTCTCCCCTGTGTATGCTGAGAATGCGCCTGCAAAGCTTCCTTTTCAGGAGTTTGTGGTTGGGATGTCAATGAAAGTCTGTCACGTGTTGCAGTTCTTTCTGCGGCTCAGTTTTGTACTTTCTGTATGGCTTCTGATAATACCGTTTATTACTTTCTGGATATGGCGCTTCTCATTTGTAAGGAGTTTTGGTGAAGCACAGAGATTGTTTCTGAGTCATATTTCCTCCATGGCTATACTAACCGACTGTCTTCATGGGTTCTTACTCTCTGCAAGCATTGTGTTCATATTTCTTGGGGCTACTTCGTTGAGGGATTATTTTAGGCATTTACGGGAAATTGGCGGGCAGGAGGGTGACAGAGATGATGGAGATAGAAACGGTGCTCGTGTTGCCAGAAGACCACCTCCTGTACAAGCAATCAGAAACCCTATTGGCGAGGGGAATGGTGAAGATGCTGGTGGAGCACAAGGAATTGCTGGGGCTGGTGGGATAATCAGAAGAAATGCAGAAAATGTTGCAGCCAGGTGGGAAATGCAAGCAGCTCGTCTCGAGGCACATGTTGAACAGATGTTTGATGGTTTGGATGATGGGGAAGGTGCAGAAGATGTTCCATTTGATGAGCTAGTGGGCATGCAGGGGCCTCTCTTTCATTTGGTGGAAAATGCATTTACGGTGAGTTCATTCTTCTGTTTTTGTTTGTTGTTTCGTCGCCACAAGTGTGTGACTTCACATGGTAACTGATCATTACACAAATTTTATACTTACATATTGGATTAGGCTCATATTGTATATTAGTAAACCATGTGATTATCGTAGTACAGGCTTCATTACATACTGTTTTCAAATCTTTAATGTTTATAGTTTATGAAATAGTTCTAGTATCATAACATGTCATCTACACATGATGGCAGATTGTTTTCCTTATGTGTTCTCTTGGCAAAGAAATACTCATGTTGGCAAACACCTAGCCTGACTTTAGCAATCAGTTCTATTTGTTGGCTACAAGTCTAAAAATCCCGCACTTTTAGTGCTACGCTAGTAGATGAAACAATATTAGTAATTCTACCGAGTGCAACCTTCTTGTGATGTTTTTTAACTGTGAATTGTACAAGATTAAGCAAGTACTTATTTGCAACGTGTAAGTGTGAAAAGGGTGGCAAAGTGTTTGTTATATCACTAAAGGTTCAAGCAGAAGACTAGCAGCAAACGACCTTAGTTTACCAGCTTAGTAGTTATGTTAGTATATGTTACAATAATTTCTATGTTCCTGTAGTTTTAAGCAGTTATGTTATGTAGTTATCTACCTTTTAGGCAGTAAGTTGTCTTTTCCAGAAATCTGTGTTTGTGTGTGTTTTGAAGAGATCGGAGAGTTCTCTCTATCGAGCTCTCAAAATTCATGAGTAAACCAAACAAGAAAGGCAGAAAATCAAATAAACACTTGAAACCTTCATCTGAATACACTGTACAGAGACCCATAACCAGATCCATAAGTCGGGACCATAACAATGTTAAAATGTTGTATGAGCTGACTACATCAATTCTCTAGCTTCATATCTGCTCATGTTTTGTGCCTAATTCTTTTGGATACTATACTGATGCATACCAATGGGGTATCACTTTTCTGTTTGCATTCTAGCTTTGGCAGTGGTTGCCAACACCAAAATTTCCTACGTGTTTGTTTCCAACATAAGTTTGCCAATGTTAAACATGTGTTGTTGCTTTTTTGTAGTAATTTAATGCAAACAATATTTTTTGGATTTTTTCACGTAATTATGTGGACCTGCTGTTGTGTTTTGTTTTGAGCTTTCTTATATATATTATATATATTGCATTAATACCATATTGGTTCACGTTTTATCTAATTATTTTACAATTTCTGTCTTGCAGGTTCTTGCTAGCAACATGATATTTCTTGGTGTTATGATTCTTGTGCCATTTCATATTGGACGATTTATAATTTTTCATTTGTCATGGTTTTTATCATCTGCTACCAGCCCAATGTTATCTACTGTTGTACCACTTACAGAGCAAGCACTATCCCTGGCCAATATTACATTGAAGAATGCGCTGACCGCAGTTGCAAATTTGACTCAAAACCCAGATAACAGCGTGATTGACCAAGTTGCAGAAATTGTTAAAACGAATGCCACTGAACTTATTGAGTCAGAAAACAATGTCACTTCTTCCCTTTCATCTGGCATTCTAGAAGGGGAAATCGCCGGAGCATCATGGGTGTCCGATGTCACGACTCTTGCTGTTGGCTATATGTTCATTTCCTCTCTTGTCATTTTTTACTTTGGAACTGTTGCACTAATCAGATACACCAAAGGCGAGCCTTTGATCATGGGAAGGTTTTATGGTATTACTTCAATTGCAGAGGCAATCCCTTCTCTTTTCAAGCAGTTCTTGACAGCAATGAAACATTTAACGACAATGATAAAGGTTGCCTTCCTTTTGGTGGTTGAGTTAGGGGTTTTCCCTCTGATGTGTGGATGGTGGCTGGATATTTGTACTATAAGGATGTTTGGCAAGTCGATTTCTCAAAGAGTTGACTTCTTTTCAGTGTCCCCATTGGCGAGTTCATTGATTCATTGGGCTGTAGGAATAGTCTACATGTTACAAATATCCATATTCGTCAGCCTTCTTAGAGGGGTATATATTCGATACCTTTTCATTTTACATATCTGGT
This sequence comes from Tanacetum coccineum, assembly GCA_026074375.1. Lineage (NCBI taxonomy): Eukaryota > Viridiplantae > Streptophyta > Magnoliopsida > Asterales > Asteraceae > Tanacetum > Tanacetum coccineum. The sequence goes on along the minus strand of BQNB010103149.1, from coordinate 17,201 downwards.
TAGTGGTGCATGTAAGGTGGTTTGGGTTATGGGTCATAACGGGTCACTTTTTAGAATGGGTCGAAACGGGATGGGCCAGGTTAGGTTGACCGGTAAACACTCTTGCCATAAATTTTTTAGATTTTTAGCAAAAATTTAGAGTTAATAAACAATTACAATAATAATATTTGTTTTTGAGTTCGATTTAAGAGGTTTTAAATCTTCATCACCTAATAAATGGACTTTGGGTGACGTTTAACCTGTTCCGCCGTTCCTAAGATAATTGGCCTTTGGGTGAGATCAAACGCAACATATATCGACCATTTCTAAGATAATTAAGTAATAATTATCACTCCACTCGTTGCAATTATTGCTTCCCATTTTGCAGGTTTTGCGTAACGGAGTTCTATATTTTCTACGGGACCCAGCAGATCCTAATTACAATCCTTTTCGGGATCTGATTGATGATCCGGTGCACAAACATGCACGTAGAGTTCTGTTATCTGTCGGTGTTTATGGGAGCTTGTTAGTAATGCTTGTATTTCTGCCAGTCAAACTTGCCATGCGAATGGCCCCCTCGATTTTCCCTCTTGATATCGCGTAAGATTTATTTATTTATTTATAAACTGCTTTAGTACATTGTATTATTTGATGGTTCTTTTGCTTACGGAATCGTCATTTGTTATTGCAGAGTATCTGACCCATTCACTGAGATCCCTGCTAACATGCTTCTCTTTCAAATATGCATTCCATTTGCTATTGAGCATTTCAAGTTGCGGGCAACGATCAAATCAGTTCTACGTTATTGGTTTACTGCACTTGGTTGGGCTCTTGGCTTAACTGATTTTTTATTGCCCAGACCTGAGGATAATGCTGGACAAGAAAATAGAAACCAGGGTCCAGTGAGGCACGATGGGCTACATGCTCGACTAGGCAATCAAGATCGGGCCATTGTTGGATTCGTGGCTCCCAGAGATATGAATGAGACGGGACATGCAGAAGCTGATGGTGATGAACAATCTGATTCAGAGTAAGATGCAACAAGACTTTGATCTTAACATGTTTGCAAAATGGCATTCTTCGCCTTAACCTGCTTTTTGAAACTTGTCTTTTCTCTGTAAGAATTTGCAGATAATCATTTATTATCAAATGGTTTGCCAAGGACTATTATCTGTACATTTGCGTTTTGTAGAGGCAAATAATTAGATTATCTCTCAAAACGCAATCCCAAACACTCTCTTAGTGTTACCTTTTCATAAATTGACAAAGTTAAGTACAAGGTGATTTATTAACTATAATCAGTTTAGAGTTTTAAATAGAATCATGATGCACAAACAGAGAAAATAAATATCCTAACGCTGTTGCTGCTCTGTTATCAGATCAATATTTTCTAGCTTGGTCATCAAATATCTTACTACAGCTATCGTATAGCTCATGTGATATTGTTTTTGATTATTTTAGTAGGTCTGGATTTGTGCTTTCTATTGTGTTGCTTTTGCTGGCGGCTTGGATGACACTTCTTATCTTCAATTCCGCGTTAATTGTGGTTCCTATCTCACTTGGCCGAGCTTTGTTCAATGCACTTCCCCTTCTCCCAATCACGCATGGCATGAAAGGCAATGGTAAGAAATTTTAACTGAAGGCCTGACCCTTTTTGGTCATTGTTTATGGATGTGAAGTCTTTATTTTACTGTTTGTATGCTCCATGGAAGGAGTCCTTTATTTTTGTAGTACTGCTGAACTTTCAGTGACATATTTTCAGATCTTTATGCCTTCATTATCGGAAGTTATATCATCTCAACTATGTTGGCTGGTGCAAGGTATTCCATTGATCAAATCAGAACTGAACGAGCAACAGTTTTACTTGGTCAAATCTGGAAGTGGTGTTCCATTGTTGTCAAGAGCTCTTTATTGTTGTCAATCTGGGTGAGATCATATAGCCCTCTTCCTCTTCCTCTTTTTTCTTAAATGTGTTTTCTGTTTCTTGGCCTCATTGAACATTTGATGTTTTGCAGATTTTTGTCATTCCAGTGTTGATTGGACTGCTCTTTGAACTTTTAATAATTGTACCAATGCGGGTGCCGGTGGACGAAAGTCCGGTTTTTCTCTTGTATCAGGATTGGGCTTTTGGACTTATTTTCCTCAAGATCTGGACTCAGTTGGTAAGTTCTGCACATGCAAATACATTTCTAGAAAGGCCTCATTGCACCCAAATGGTTCACTTTTGGTCTGGTTTCTGTTTTGGGTAACTGACTTGTTCTATGCAACATTTTATACCACTTACCAGGTAGAAAACTTTTAAAATCGATTTTTTTGTAAAATTGAAAGTAGGAGCCTTGACCAATATATTTTACGATTTTATGCAGTTAGCTTTTTAAAAGAGCCGTTCCCTCTTTTGTGATGTCTACAAGATTTTGACCTGGTTATTGATTTGTGGATGTGAACAGGTAATGTTGGACCAGCTGGCACCTCTGGTGGATGACAGCTGGCGAGTGAAGTTTGAGAGAGTGAAAGAAAACGGTTTCTCAAGGCTGCAAGGATTTTGGGTACTACGAGAGATTGTTATCCCGATCATCATGAAGCTACTAACTGCTCTATGCTTCCCTTACGTGTTAGCAAGAGGGGTATTTCCGGTATTTGGGTATCCACTTATAGTTAACTCAGCTGTCTACAGATTCGCATGGGTGGGGTGCCTTGGTTTTAGTTTAGTGTGCTTTTGTGCCAAGAGATTCCATGCATGGTTCACCGATCTCCACAACTCAATAAGAGATGATCGTTATTTGATTGGCCGGAGACTCCATAACTTTGGAGAAAACGAGTCAGCTAAAAATGTATTGATTAAGAATGACGAAGAAGATGCGGATGCAGGGTTGAGGCACAGGCGACCCATTCCCCTCGAGGGCTGAGATGTGGCTGATTAATCAGTCATTTAGGACATTTTATTTGTGTAAATATTATTTGTGGAAGGTTAGGCAGATGGTATATTAGATAAAATAGCAGGCAGACGGTGTGATTACATACTTGTAACAAATGACATGCCATTTGCCATGGAAGCATTGTTGTGATGTGCTAAAGCTGAAACTTTTTGATGTGGTTTTCATACTGGTTGTTTATTGGTGTCTGGAGGTAGTTGGATGTGGCATGTGTATAATTTGACTTTAAACTTGTATTTCTGCTAAAAACTAGTGTCATGTTGCTACTTGTAAGTAATGACCATTGTAGAATTATCTATATCCGTTGTTACACAGAGGTGTATTGATATCTGCGGGTGTGTAGTTACTACCTGTATTGATGTTACTTGTTACAAATGCATTTCGTGGTAACCATTGTTAGGATCAGTGAGTGATTAACATGGATGTTAAATTACTGCAACATATCAAAGAGTTATCTCACGAAGGAGCATGTTAAAAGAACAGTTCACCTCTTTTATTTTATTGTTAGAAAAGATATATCCAGATTTTAGGTTGACTAACTGTGTTGTAAACTCATCGTTGGTTGGTTAAAGTGCTACGCACTGTAACATATATCTCGTTGTGGTTGCAGGAACTGATGACCGGTGAAGTATAAAACATTGTTCTAATGGTTTTAACCAAGGTAGTCAAAAGCGAAAAAATTGAGCGCTTAAGCAAAGCGTTTTGCACTAAAGCGCCTTGATTCCTGATGCTACCAAAATCCGCATGATGATCAAGGTGTTGAGCTGGCCGTTTGACTTGTGTTGACCTTGACTTGGGTCTTTGGTAACAGTTCTGAGAAGACAAAGAAAGCTCGTTAGAGAGGTCCCCGGGCACGTGAATTGTAAAAAGTAACATGTATGGACTTAAGAGATAAATGGGTGTATATGCAACTTGAGCCCTTTTGAACTTCATGAAAGCTAACCCATCACGAATCGAACTTCTTGGTCGGAGTTTCTCAAACACTGTTAATAATGTGTTAGATACCACCATGAAACTGCACTAAAGATGTGTATCCAAATTATCACTATCTTAATAATGAAATAAATATCGTGGGTGGAGGCTTAAAATGACTCCATGAAATATGGAAAATAATAACCTTTAATCCATAAAGAAAACTAAAAAAATATCACTCATTCAACAAAAATAGTCTGAAAGTGTTTTTTTTTTTTTTAGAACGGCAAGTTAGTAGTTAGTGATTCGAGGCTACATTGACATCCAATTGGGCAGTCTGCAAGCCTCGAACCTCGCCTTAGGGGGTTTTTACCCCACTCATGCTTCTATTTATTTCGGGCCCCTGAAGGTTCATGGTGAGACTCGAACCTGAGACCTCTCCAATGAAACCTCCCCAAGGTTACCCTTTGTGGCCAACTGAGCTAGTTGGTACCCATTTCCACAAGTCATGTACTTCACGTAAATTACCATGATGACAAAACCAACGAGAGATGAGATCTTTTTGGATATGTGCGGTGTAATGGGTGTTCAGGTGTAACAAGGATGAGGACTTTTATCTATCCACACATGTTTCTTTCTAGGTTTTTGCTTTGCGTGATATTCCTAAGATGGACTATAATGGCACAATTGTAAGCTTCGCCAAGACCATGCATACAAAAGCAAATGACATATATGTATGGTCTTAAAAGTTAGGCAAAAAAATAAAAATACTAAAAGAGGCAATTTATTGTATAGAACCGTAAATGACATGGTGCCCATATATGTCAACCAAGTCGACGAATATCGTTGCTTAGTCTTGTGTGAGCCTAAAGATGGTCAATTTTTGGTACTTGGCCTATGCTCTCTAACTCTTTCACATTTAATTTTTAATACTTTGTTTTCTTTGTTACTTATCGCCTTTTTATAGCTTTAATTAAGTGAGAATATATGCATATTGACTTTGATGTCATTACATATGTTAAGCTTAGTATATACTTTATTGTCTTTCTATGGCTTTGTTGGTGAGATGATGTCTTTATGACATTCTACCATTAATTATGTATTAAGATTTATGTATCCTCATTTATTGCCTTTCCAAATGTTTTTATTGGTGTGTTGACGTCTTTATTCGAACATTTTCACCATATTTTTTCAATAAAATTTGCGTGTTATGTATTCGCATTTATTGCCTTTCCAAATGGCTTTATTGGTGTGTTTGACGTCTTTATCCGGACATTTTCACCATATTTTTTCAATAAGATTTGCGTGTTCGCAGTTTATTGCCTTTTAAATGGCTTTATTGGTGTGTCGATGTCTATATTTGAACATTTTCACCATTTAATTTAATAAGATTTGCGTGTTTGCAGTTTATTGTTTTTTTATGGTTCTATTGGTGTAACGATGTCTTTATTTGAACCACAAAAATATGTATTAAGCTTTTTGTGCAAGATTTTTACAAGTTAATATTCCATTTCGAAAGGATTACGTTTGTATTCGAACCTTGTTTCTTAGCTATATTTCAAGCTTTGTGCATTCGTATATAGTTCTCGTCCTCTTTTTTTTGCGGGATGATGTTCACATCAGCTTTGCTATGTGTGAAAATTTGTGCTTTAGCACTTATAGCTCGTTTCCCCTTGAATGATGGGATGATGTCGTTACGAGATATTTGACACTTTTTATGTACGTACATTTGTAGCTATTTGTAGCTTTCTTTCAATCCCTTTAATGGCGGGATTAGTGTCATTGAAGCGGTCATGACGCTAAATTTTTGTGATTGAGTTTCACATGTTCGAGTGAACTTTCAACTTTGCGTGATGGAAATTCGCGTCTTTGGATCGGATGTGCCGCTGACGCACGATTATTTATTTTGGTGTCTTTGGAGTGGACATGCCACTTTGCACGTTAGATTTTGCGTTTTTGAATTAACATACCGTGTTTTAGTGGTATTATGTTCGGGGCCCTTGAAGGATCCATGCTTGCTTATGTGATTTGTGTGTTGGAGGCGAACCCAACGGTCTATTCCCGTTGTCCTTGCTTTCATAGGTTTTCCAAAAGTGACCCGCGGGTAATGCATGACAACATCCTTGTGATTGGTACTAATCAACTAAACATGCGAGTGCTCGGTGCATGTTTCTTATTATAAGAACAACATTTAAAACAAATAATTAAGTTTAAAAGTCAACAATAGTCGATATACGAAATCATCATTTCAGATGTACTTGTGGTACAAAACATTCATATGGTGTACGATATATACACTATGATTTTCATATAATCCAGTTACATCATTTCGGGGAATGCCATCAATAGATTCGATGGTTGTATGAAATAGGCAAAATACTTTTTTGTGATTTGCAGTAAGGTTCTATATATTCTATGACATACAAAATAACCTATGTTGGAAATCATGATCTGACTTCTCTAGAACTGATGTCTTTTAGTATTATTGTGCATAGTGTGTGGTGACGAGTGTGAGTATTATTGACTCTAGTTGGGTGTCCAACTATCCTAACACAGATTCGAAGCACAAATGGGATGTGCTATACAATCTGAACAAGCAGTTTCCATGTTTTGGTATTCTTATATTGTAAGAGCAACCTTTCCTATTTTTTTTCATGTTTAGTCTGACAGACTAAAGGCGTCAAAGACCATTTCTGTCTAGAATGTCCGCGCAGTTAGTCAGTGATCAAGAGAAAAGTAACTTTGTTGTAACAGCTAATAAGTTCTTTAACACATTTGTTATATTTACTGATAACAATTGACTTATATTAGTAACTAGTAAAGTAGTATATGAACTTGTACTTCATGCTTCTGCAATTGGTACGCGTGTATATTTGAGTTGGGTTACCTATGCACATACACTACTACGTATTAGGTCTATAGCGATAGACATTTCCGTCGGAAATCCGTCGGTATTGGTTTTTTTCGACGGATTAGTGACGGAAACGGGGGGTCGGTTATTCTTGGTCGCTAATTTCTGTCTGTTGGAGTTCTGTCGGCAATAGCGACAGAAAACATGCGTTGGAATTCTGTTGGAAATTTTCTGTCAGTAATCCGTCGGTACTTTATCTGTCGGAAAATCCTCGGAAAAAAGTCTCAAAATCCGTCAGAAAGTTGTCACAAAGATGCTAATTTCACAGCTTAAAGGTCACATTTATCATTTATGTAATGCTGCATCTTAAATAGCACAAAAGAAACCGATATATAAAAGTAATAATTCAAATCTAAATATATCATTTACGAAAAGTTAGCATTCATAACACAAAAGTTGTAGTCAAATCAGAATCCAAATCGACTCATTCAAAACTTTCAAAAAGGCAGTATAGTATGTAATCCAAATATTCAAATTGATATGACATTATCGAACTAATTAAGGAGGAGGCGGGCGTGAACCAGCAAACTTCTTTAACACCCGAGTTAATATCATTCATCCTTTGTTTCCATTCTCTTTCTCGAGCTTGTTCACAAGCATTCGCCTTCAATTCCCGTTGTTGCATGTGTTCTTGCACTTGACGTTCCACTTCTCGTTGTAACTGCACTTGCATATCTTTTTCGAATCTGATCTCATCTGTGCATTGTCCTCTTGCAATCTTCTTATTGTCTCTTCCAAAGTTTGTAGCTGGCATTGTATGAAGTCCCATTAATAAAATATACTGGTGCTTATGCAATAAGACCTTTATTTAAAAGTGGAATAGCTTTTAGCTGAATAAATACAAGTACGAAATCAGAGCACCGTTAAGTCTAAGAGCAAAAGCATCTTCATATCTCAGCTTCAGGATCTCCTGAAACAATACATCAGTATGCGCACTGGCAGAATAGTCCAAGGTATCATAGTTGAATCATATTTTTATAATTAAAAGAGAAGAGGAAACCAAAATATATAAATATCAAATCAGGGACATGCCATCAAGCTTGTTATAGTGATCTATAGCACATCTTAAAACAATCTACAATTATACAATTGTGCAAGCCAATGAACTTTACTCATATGTACGTAGTTGCTTCTGGAAGATTAAGTCCAAGGAACTCATCTAGGACCACCATAAATATTACACTAGAATAGATACTCATTCATATTGATCTTTATGGATAAAAGTGATCAATTGAACAATTACAACAAAAACAATATAACGTGCCAAATGTATTTATCATTAAGAAATAAAATAGAAATGACAACTAAAAGTAAAAGTGTGATACCTTAAGCTTAAAGCGCAGCAATAAGCACACTAGCATCACCATTTTGCCACCAAGTCCTTATGAGAATAAAGTGTTTTCCTTGTGAAAATGATAAATGTATAATAAAAAAATGATTTCCCGAAAAGATTACAATTTACTAGCAAGAACAAAAAAAAATCAAAAGAAACCATGAAGATTTATAGGAAATAATATTATATACCATAACATTACAAGCAGCTGGGTAATCTGTTTTTGCATCCAAAACTATGCCATTTGCCATTTTCATATCAGCTAATTTGTCGAAATAGACATGACAAATTCCATCTAGAATATTATAAGAAAGTAGAGTTTTAACATCATCAGCAAGCATATATTAATCAATGTAAATTAGCACCGCAGGAGGAATCCTTAAATTCTGATACTTATAAATGGGGCGACTTGTGTTTTTTTTTCTAAATTAATAAGCTAAATGGTAAAAACAAAACTAATCAATAAAACTGTGTAATTTGGGTGCGTATTATTCTCAAAGCGACTTATTAAATGCAACAAGTCTCCCACAAATATAACTCTGTAAAAAAGACTAAATTTTAGGTGAGATAAGGCTTCATGATCAACCTTACCCCATAACAAAATAAGCATCCTAACTCCGACATAAAGACTTTCTAACTCAATTCATCTCCACCCAAGTCTCAATTTAGTTAACACCCCACCTACCAGCATGAGCCAATAAAAGTAAACTTTGGTTGATGACTTAATTTGAGAAACACGTATAGTTTCTGCAGCCATCTTGAAAACACGAGATCAAAAACATCCAACGAGCTTAAGCAATTCCAGTAATCTCTTCCCGAGATTTCCCCAAGTCCAATTTAGCCCTTTACCTACAGTTTCCCGGATGGCTGCATAAGAAACCAAAATTTTATAAGATTTACATCAATAAGACAGAATTTTAAGACAATTAATATAAAGGTTGACACATAGAACATTCATCTGAACAGTAGTAACTATAACTTTTCCTGGAAACCCTAGCAACAATATAAAAATCTAATACTTTCCACTAATGCATTCCATTTACATACGAGACTAATGCCATCATGTCGAGACACGAATATAACAAAGAACACCTAATGGTGAAAGAACTCTTATCTAAGACAAAACCAACAGAAATCTGTATATAAACAATAATGGCCCTACTTGGAAATGAAATGTACAATGTCGTGTGTTTGTCATTTCACCCAAATAGCCCAAAATCAAGGGATTACTATATGCCACACCATTATATACTACCTTTATAATTAGTTGCTACTCATTGTAGAATATTGAAATAAAATTACACTGACACACTAACTAATAAAGCTACAAATGTTAATTCATGGAATACCAGCAAACAACTTGAATCTCTTAGAGATATTGATCTGTAGGTCCATGCCTGACAAGCATGTCCACTGAATCAGAGGCATAGATAAAGAACCACCAACCGTTAGATAAGATAATCATACCCAAGAGTTTAAAAAGCATACCCGGTTTGAAGAAAAAAATCTCTATTAAAACCAGACATATAAATATAACAAGTCATGCAAAGGTCAGATGAATTTTGAAGCAAAAAGCCATCACCATACTTCTCGACTCCCTAAATATTCAGTGTCATAAAAACAAATAAAGAGTTCGAGTAATGAAACGGACATCAGACCATAATGTGTTTTCATCTATAGATATGCTTAGATTGCAATCGATCAAATGATCTTTTTGCTGAATAATTAGTCAGGCCGTTTAGATCCAAGGAACTAGCAATAGTAACTATAAAACAAAAAGCATCACTTAATCGCAACACAACGACCTAAATAGTATAGTCAATAAACATTTTAAACATAAAAAAATATAACACAATAATCCAACGAAAGAATACAAACCAGTAAATTAACAGCCAATCATTTAAAACGAAACAAACGATAACATCATCATCTACATACAGTTCCCCAAAAAAGAAGATTAGAACGGAAAGTGTTGAGCACAAAAACAGCACAAGATAACAACTAGGATATATCCATAAAAGACACTTTTTATCCGAACACCAAGTATAATGTCCAGTTTCCAATATCACTTAATCCTCATAAGTATTTTAGTTCAATACTATCACACATTTCATGTATAGGCAATGAATCTGTGAAAAAAATACAAAAAGCAACACTTCCAACACACATCTTCATACAACAAATACTTATTCAGTATAGCCCCTAACCATAACACTAAGGGTGTTAGTGATCAAACAAAAATAGTCTAAATCATGAAAACAAAAATACTTATAACATGAAAAGCAATATAGCTAATAACATTAAAACAAATATAACAAATTTCATTACAACAAAAAAGCTTACACAAAGCACTAATACTTAGTTCAAAATAAGCCTTGATTTCATGAATCTAATTTCAACAATTAGTCAAAATAAAGAACAGATTTTAGGCAAAAAAGCCAATACCTAATAAGCAAAATTAGTACAAAACACTTAATTTCACATCATCAACCTATTAACAAATCAAAGCAAAACCCTAATTTATACAAAGATAAAGCTTCAAATCAACCACCAACACCTAATTAAAAATCAAAGATACACACCAAAATCAATAGCAACAGGACTCCGGAATTAAACCTAGATTACTGCTAGAGTGAATTCGAATTTGGAATGAAAGCGGACGGTGTCAATGTGATCGCGACTGAAAGCAGGTCAGTGATTGGCAGACGGACGTAGCAGTTTACGACGGCGTGACGTGGCGTTTAGATAGGCGGAATTGTTTATGGAGGGAAAAGTGAAAAGGCGGAATTGTCTAACTGTCTAAGTTCAATGAATCATTCACTATACTGGTTAATAGTGTTACTGCTTTTATAAATCTTTTCCAGGCTAGCCCAATACTAAAAGAAAATTGTTTAGCCCAATATTGTTTAGATGTTTACTTTGGGCTAGCCCACTATTTTACCGAGGGATTTCCGAGGCATCCAAAAATTAACCGTAGGTTTTGGAAATTACTAACAGATTTCCGAGAGATATTTTATCCATTGGAAACCAGTTGGAAGTCGGCCGGAAATTTAACATAATTAGCGACGGATTTGTATTCGTCGGAAAATCTGTCGCTGAAAGTCAAGTTTCTAGTAGTGATAAGTTTATGTATGTAGCAGATCAGATCATTATGTATATATTGTATTTAAATCTAGCAAGATGGTGTGCTCACAACCAGGAGCCCACACATAGATCGAAGGGATATAGTCAACTAAGGGGAGAGATGATTACCTCTGTGGCATGCCAGACCGAATATTGGATCATCAGCAAGCTGACAAAGACAGAGGTCTTCAGTTATGCTTGTTTGTTCTTGTTGTTTCAACTTAGCCACGCCATGGGACGATTCTCATGGGTAATCCTGGGTAGTGCGTAGATTGAGGCGACATCTCTACGGAGATCCAATATCAAATTGTCATCAACTTCAAATTGGTGTTGATTTAGTGACAATATTAGGCATTTATTCATCAACCCAACTAAGAATATGTATATACTTTTTCCCTTCTGGTGTATGCTGGAATTTCCAATTGATCATGAGTTTGTTGTGCCTTAGTGGTCACATGAAACGTTCATCTGCCCTAGTCATTGCGTAAGACATGTGTAGTCTTAAGACATGTGTCTACCATTATTCAAAGTCTTTTTATTAATTAAATTGATTGTCAAACTATTTGGATTAATTAATTATCCACACTTATTATATAATACCTGCAAGGTATTATATACTTTTTATTAATCTTTGGATTGATTGTTCTTGTTATATAATTCACGGTAGGAATTATATAAGGGTTATTTTTCATAAGTAATATATAAAGAATATGTATTACACACTTTGAGTATATTTTCAATTTATTTATTTAACCAACCACCAAACCATTACAATGTTAAATCTAAATCTTTATCAACGCGTCGTGTTGACATAACAATTCACCGGGAAACCCAAACACATTATCCTAGGCTAGTGGGACTTAGCCGTTAAGTTAAGCTGCATCTTCTCGGTCAGGCCGCTTCGTCTTCCGTTCGTGTTGTGCATATTAGATGCCTATCTCTCAATCGTTCCTCATCATCAATGTGAGTTTCATAGCCCCACTTTTACTCGTTTTGGATAAATGTTTTATATCTTTGGGGTGAGAACATGCTTGTTACAAATTCAATTACGTGTTCGATTTAAACTCGTTACGTGCTCATTTACAACTCGTTTGCATACATGTTTACAAACGCATTTACATGGTTGATTACCTGTCTGGTTTATATACTCATTTATACATCTCGCGAGGAGATACAATACCTGGTTTAGTTTTTGAACGTAAACACATACTATATTTTATGATTATGGATTAGCTCCGGTTGTATGTTACAATGTAATTCAATGCTGAGGGTGTCCAGGGAGGACATCCGGTGTAGGCACACGTCATGTAATTCAATGCTGAGGGTGTCCAGGGAGGACATCCGGTGTAGGCACACGTTATGTAATTCAATGCTGAGGGTGTCCAGGGAGGACATCCGGTGTAGGCACACGTAAAGTAATTCAGTGCTGAGGGTGTCCAGGTGGGGACATCCGATGTAAGCACATGGCCATTGTTTATGTTAGCGCCTTAGTTTCATGAACTTGGAGTAATCGTAATCATGGGGTTATACACACGTGAATATTTGCTGTGCCTTGAATAAAGTGGCAATACTTACTTGGAACATTTCGTGATAGTCTTTAATTATCATGCATACTCTGGTATAATCGCGGTCAAACCTTCATACGTATATCTTTGTGACTATTTGGGGATTTTAAATGGTCATGCATATTCTACAATTTTTTTTGAATTGTGATATTCATACATTTAAATCCCAACAGTGGCATCACGAGCCAACTCGTTTTAGCTTTATGGGTTACACGTTTTTGTTTTAATTATACGCCTTGTTTATATGCCTATTATTAAAACATATGCCATGATCTGCTGCGTTAGAAATTTTATTTATGTTTTACTAGTAAAATATGACAATAATATTAGATTCTTGCCATAAAATAAATAAAATCTGTAGATCTTGATCTTGAATTCTATTAAAAGTTAATATAGGATTAAAAGGGAAAATTAAAATTGTTAATTTAGCTTATTTGATTCCTTTTTAATTTATGTCTATTCCGGCTATAAGACCCACTCAATCACAATATGTGGTGAATGGGGCGATCTAGGCACTTTAGCAGAAAACCTAGTGAGGGTCTTATGGTTCTCCATTTGGGGAAGACTCGCGAGAGAACTTGGATTTTTACATGTTTACTAGTATGCTTAATGTCATCTTTTGTATTATGAATCTCAGTATGCATGATTATTTAATGTCTAATTGTTTACGCGCCTAATTAAATATGCCATATGTCTAAAAAGATGATGTTTATGTAGTCTATTAATTTTTACACGCCTAATGCATGCTCATAGTGACCAACCATTGGTTTCGTGGAAAACTGTTTTTGTGAAAAATTAATAAGACGTTAAACTAATAAAACTAGTTTTTCTTGATTTAAAAACTGGACGCTATGGACTCATGGGAAGTATGGCTCATCCACTAGAACAAACTTTAAGAGAAGTTTAAGGCGGGTTGTTTTTACGTAATTCCCTAAAGAAATAAGGTTTTTAATATGCTTCGCGCTGACCTGTTTCTCCGCTTCTTTGTGCGTTCGATTGGAGTTACCGTGAACCATGGCATGTCACTACAGTGTCATTACTAAAGGTTTTTAAAATCAGTGATACAAAGTTGTTTTGCATGCTTCTTTGTACACGCTTTTAACACATTTATGTGCATACCCCTTTGAAAATTTTAAGTCTATGCCATCCAACTGTAGAACACGTGCAATTGGTTTGAGTCTAGAACACGTGCAATTGGTTTGACTGCTTTGGTCAGACCTTAGGGCCCTACCAACCCATGGTGAATTTCGTGTACTGGTCAGACCTCTAACGATTTTTGCAAGTTCTTGCTTGGTCGACTTAATTCGAGTAGGCTTGGTCAGACCTTGGACCCGAGGCATAAGATGATACTAAACATGCTCTTAAACATTATTACATGCTGACTAATGTTTTTGACAAGTATCATAAATCTAAGAGTTGCATTAATTGCAATTAACGCTCGTCGCTTACCTCTTGCCCTACTTGTTTTCTCACTGGTCAGACCTCTGGTTAACAAGTAGGAGGTCAAGTTGGATCTTAGTCTTAATTAGTAAATTAATTGGGTAGTTAATTCTATTAAGAATTTAATTATCGAAAATACTAAATTGAACTTTCTATGTTCTGTTTAATTGTGTTTTGCAACATAATTCGTAAACGAAAGTTTGTTTTTCTTCAAAAGACAAACAGTCTCTTTTCCTAGTAAGAAGAGTGAGACATTACTTCTATCTATACTCAGTGGTTGACAAGAATAAGATAGGATTATAATTGAAAATTATCAATTACATTAAACTCATTTCTCATTGTCTTTCATTACCCTTCTTTTCGGCTTTGAAATAATTGAAAGATAAAATATTTTGAGTAACTAGAGAACATTTTGTCTATAGCTACCAAAATATATGACATCTTGCACTTGTCACGATGTATGAGTTTAAACCGCAATGAGCAAAGAAATTACTAGCATATCCGCTGGGTATTTTTCTTAGACTCATTTTATTCCTTAAGGTGCTAAATACCCTTGTGGCTATGCAGACGATATAGGAGGAATTGCATGCTTAATATTCAAGTTAAATGAGAGCATGAATGGCTAGTCCCTCATCTACACAAGTAGAATTTCATATTCTCTGCACAATACTTAAGTACATTGCTACTTGTAGGCATTCTAAGAGAATAGGAAAGTAAATAAATTGCTATTTGATTTCTACTGGTGATGTAACACTTACAATGTTGACAAATCCAGTGGGAGTTTTGCATTTTTATTACTGAAATGACATTCTTGTAATGGTGTCAAATTCAGTGGGAGCTACAAGATTTATTTCCTTGATAGTTGCCCATATTATTTCTAGCTTGCTTTGAAATAATTAATTACTTTCCGAATATGAACAAACATATGTTTAAGTAAGATTGCATTTTATTTTATATGATAACAAGTTCCATATCTGAGGTTGCTTTCCGAAATGTTATCTATAGAATAATAATCCACAATTCCTTATTAAACATTATAGTTTGAGATCTACTTGTAACATCTATGACACTATCATATTGTTTATACAATTGCGCGCTTGTCGTATTGTTTGTTTACCTTAGATAATGTTGTCCCGTACACAAGTGGGAGAAATCTTAAATGTGTGCAAGGAACAACATATAACAATATGATTAGTGGTTTCTCTTGACCGCAAGGTGAGGAAGCTAATCAATCTACTAGGACTTAAACACGAAGGATGTTTATTGTCCTATTACATTAAAAGTCAAAGATATAATATAAAACTACTTCATCTAATTGACTACATGATTTAGTCAATATAATCATGGTTCATGATAATAATCATGATTTTGAAGTATGAAATTAACTTGAAATTACTATTGAACAAGAGTTTGCGTTCATGATTACTTTAGTTAGAATAATTATGTTTACTTGCTAAGACATAATTATAAAGTTCTTGAATTTATCAATGACTCATAACATAAAGTAAGTAGTTGAATTGTTATGTCTTCTTGTTAACACATTAACATGATGTCCTTGAATTATTCGGAGACTTGTAACGTATAACTTAACATGTTCTGTTTTCTTGAAACACATGAACATAGAGTTAACATGAGGTCCTTACGAGAACATAGAATTCTTGAATTGTTCTTGTGAACACATGAACAAAGAGCTCTTGCTTAATTCAAAAAATATACATTAAAGCATGCACTTGGTTTTAAAATACTTTGTATTCAATTTGGCACGACCCAATTGATAAGTATTTGACCTAAAGAGAATTAAGTTATCTAATGGAATTTTGATGGAGTCTCACAATTCCAATACTCATAGAATACCACATTATTATGGTATGTCTAATGTGTTGAAACAAACTATATTCATATTGTTTGATTTCTGATAACTTAAATGACTCTACCTCTAAAATCAATCAAGGTTAGAATTTTGCGTGTGTCATGAATACACTCAAAATAATTCCAACCTAGAAGGTAATCAAGACATCATCTTTGGATTGAGATAAATCCCATTATGTTTTGATTAAAGTTCTAAATTTGTTAATATCTTATGAAGCATATTATTAACAAGCTAGAGATAAGAACTGTAAAATGCATTTTGTTGTCCCATTTAAGTACAATTTATTGTTGCTTAAATACTTAGTATTTAGAGAATTTTCTCTACTTACAAAAGTAAGTGGGAGCACCTAAAAATCTTGAAGATATTCAAGAACAAAATACATAACCTTCTAAATCCACTTGCTAATGTCACACTAAGGTTTAACATGGAAATGTCGAACCAACGTATATAAGAACTCACATTCATAAATCCGCAAGGATGCCTCATCACTTGATTGATATTTAAGATGCAGTCCTTAAAAGCTAATCAAGTTTTGAGCTTGATTGATCTTTTACCAAAGAGTAAACCTGTGAGGTTAGAATGAGTTTCTTTTGAAGAAAGGCTCATAAGGACAAAATTGTATACATATTAATGCCTGACTGATGATAAGAATTTTGATCTTACTCAAGCAATTGACTATGATTAAATCTCCCTTTTCTGCAAAGATAACTAATTGTCATACATGTTTTTTTGAATCTTTAAAAGTCAAATTAAGGTTCATAACTCTTTCTTGGATTATTACATTGGCGAGGAAGATAAGTAATCATAAAGGGTTATGAGTCTATATTTGAAATATGGCAATTAAGTTTTAAGACTCTTTCTTTAATGATTACATTTACGAGGACGGTGTGTAATCAAAAGGTCATGAGTATATATATATATATATATATATATATAATCTCTATATAGTATACAAGATGAAAGAATCCAAGTGATTCTGATTAAATTAAGATGACTCTTGAGTACATCTGACATTGAGTGGGAGGACCGTGTTATTTTCTTAAATTCGTATGTTGTATGACATATTGAAAGTATCGTTCCACATAAGCTAGATATTAATCCTTAAGATTGGAATGAAACTTCACTTGGGAATTTA
>BQNB010103148.1:0-24093 GCA_026074375.1 Tanacetum coccineum | reverse complement strand
TACATGTTGTTTATTAACTAACTACACTGGTTAGTTAACCCCCGTATAAATCCTTTGTTTACTCTCATCTTAAGAGTAAGATACCCCTAGAACAACCCGTAGAGCCAATCCTTTAGGAATTACACCAACTATCTATTTCGTTACACCTTTACACCTTAGCCTACCCTTTTAGATTATGTCCATTTATCAGTTGCTAGTTTCTTAAAGTGTAAAGTATGTGTTTCCCGAGTCTTTTGTTAATTTTCTATCTTTTGTACGGTCGGAAAGATATTTGCACATTGCAAATGGGAATGTATAAAGTAGTCAAAACTCATGTATTTTTACTACCAACGCAATTATTGGTACGTCCGATGAATGAAGAATTACTGAAGGAATTATTCGGAGTTATTATGATCGTGAAGATGGTGAAATTACACCGAGTTTCGTAGTATAGTATAGTCAAAAAAATTAAAAAATAAGAAAAATCTCAACAAAAAAAGAAGGAAAGTTTGGAGATAATCGCAAGAGCTTAGACCAAAGGAATTATATGAAGGATCGATTATTTGTTGATACATCTTAAAAGTCAACGATGTAGAGTATTGGATGATTAGGAAGTTATCGCTTACGGGAACGCCAACTTTGGTTGTTGTTTTTGTAGAATAGCTATAATCACTTAACACATACACAAAATATTTATCAACAAATGTTAGATAGATAAAGACTTTGGGAGGAAGGTTTTAGTAAGAGAAAGATGAGAGAGAAAATACTTTTTGAACTATATGAGAAATAAAACCAACCAACCACCTCTCCAAGGCATGGAAAGGTGTATATATACTTACAAGGGGCGGATGGGCCTTGGCTTACCTAAGTAAGTTTCCAAATATTAACTTGACGAGCTAACTACCGATATCTATGAAGTGACCAAGACTTTTCTAGGAATTTCGTATTCCTAACAATCTCCCCCTAAGGGAGTTCACTTCATGTTACAAAAACTTAAACCTAGCATACTATGCTGAGTCTTTATTCTTGTGCTCGCAGACTTGAATTTCTTTCTTTTCTTCTTCTTTCGAATATGTTGTAGTGACCTTGACTTTTAGGCTGAAGCATATTCCTTTGACTTTAACTTGTATGTGATCCTTGAGCTTCTTGAGATCATCATCCAATCATAATCTCTATTCGTCATCTTATGATCTTTTTCCATCTTGTGAACTTGTGACTTCTGGACCGACATGCTCATACCTTTCTTGATATGTTATCTTAAAAAGCTTTAATATTGCATCTTTCTTAAGGTTCTTTAACTATAACACTTCGTCACTTCGAGAAAAACGTTCGGTATCAGAGTGACGAAAACTTCTTTGAAATTCTTTGACTTTAATACTTCGTCACTTCAAGAAAGACGTACAGTATCAGAGTAGCGGAAGTCTTGAAACATGTACTTAAGCTTTCATGATGTCTTTATGTTTGTCGGTCGGGTATGAGCATATGTGATAAACGTCAAACGCGTGTTGTAATAATATATAGTATATCTCGTTAGATAAGAAAATTAATTTAGGAAAAGTAATAGTCTATCTTCTGAGTGTCGTTTCCATGGCGAGAGATGAATTTGAAATCCACGAAAGTATTTTGTTTGATGCTTGAATATCGAATATTTTTGTTTTTGGTTTTAAAATAAAAATTTAATTAACTATAGAAAAACTAGGTAGCAAATAACAAGCAATTAAACGAAGAATGTCAATTTACTTAACAAGCATAAAATAAACTACTCGCTACTCATAATGATCAAACAAACAAAGCTAAATATTTTAAAATAAGCTATACTAATTAATTAAAAAAGGATAGAAAATGGAACCGAATTGAAGAGCCGCAAATAAACGAATACCATCCGATGTATTTAGCTAAAGCAAATAATCAAATTCAGTCTAGCTAAATAAACCTTTAAGCTCCACGCATCATGAGTTGACCGAAATCGAAAGCAACACAAAAACTTAAACTGTTAACAGTAAACATATATATCACAATTTGCAAAATTCGTAACATTTATTTATACCTAAACGCATGCCCAAGAAATACAATCTAATCCTAACGTGGCCCAATAGAATAATGTAGGCCCAAGTTAAATATCTACAAACCAAACGCATCCAGTTGTCCCAAAATGAAATGAGAAACTAGCTTATCTATTTTAATTATCTCTAATAAGCTAAAGCTCGAATCAAATAAGCTCACACGATTAAGCTAACATACGAATAAACTTCAACACAGAAATAAGCCACGATTTTGAACAACTAAAAGCAACAAGCAATTTAAGAAAACAAATCTTCACGAAACCTTAAACCACTAAAATCGAATAAGCACTAATCACTTCAAAAATGAGACGAATACCATATAAGAGCTAAATAAGCAAACGAGAATAAGCAACTAGCATTAGCATAACGAAATAAGTTCTTTAAGTAACTAAATAAGCACTAGAACAAGAAACCTTAATAATAAGCTAAAATGATTTTAAACTAAACGAGATTTAAGCTAAATCTATTCTATAAGCCAAAACAAAAACGAAATAGCACTCATAAGCAATGAAATAAGATTCTAGAATTCGAAATAAGCACTTAAACGATTCAAATAACTACTCAAATAAGCAAATAAGCAAACGGAATACATCTAAACAATATAAGCTCAACTGAATTCAAATAAGCTATTTAGGAGCTTATTAAATCAGATAAGATGAGCTTTTAAGAACGTCTAAAACAATAAAAGCAAGAAAATAAGCTAGATCCAAGCTTATTTGAGCTTATTATATCAAAAAGTCCATAAAATCTTATAAGAATGATTTAAATAAGCTTTAGAGAGCTTATAGGAGTTGATCTTTAAGCTTTTAAGGAGTTTTGAGATTAATAAGCTAAGGAAATAAGCTCAACAGATTAGCTTATTTGATTAAGCAAACATACAAAAAGAAAAAGAACGAATAAGCATAAAATAATAAGTAAATTATGATTTCTATTAAGCTCAAATCATTCTTGATACGATATCTCAATAAGCTGAAAATTTAAACGAGTTACAATAAGCCAGAAATTGAAATAAGGTAAATCTAAACAAAAATAAGCTAAAAACTAACTAGAGTAAAAACTAAACTAATATTCCTAATTAATGTAAATTGAGGGGACCGGGTGGGCTTTTATAGCCAAGAAAGGAGGTGAAACTGTAAATTTGCCTCCAATCATTAGGAAATGATGAGCCAATCATAGGCTCGTATTTAGTGTCACACGGATTTAGTAAAAATGGCAGTTAATCCAGCCGGTGTGAGAGCTTCACGTGTCCCCCTTGAAAGCCTCATTCTTACGCAATAAGTTTGGCTGTTGGATCATTTCGTTAGCAATTGAGAAGATATAACATTTCTTGCTCTGCCACGTGGAACATTCCTATTCGCCCATCCATATAGTGCGCTTGCACGTGACAGTAGAGGATTTAATTTCATGGCACATGCCATGATGCAATGGTGATGTCACATCTTAATAACTTTTATTAATTAAACTTTGGGCTTAAATTAGGTTTATGCTCATTTGGGCTGGTCTGGCCCGTTAAGTGGGTTATGGGCTGGTCCAATAAAATCCGAGGGCACTGTTGGACTCATTTTCTCGCGCTCTTTCCAATGGCATGTTTAGGGACTTTTCACAACTTTGTCTTGATCTTGATATTAGAGCAATCTTGATCGAAACGAACCCGTAAATACCCGTTTTCAACCTGCAAGACATAAAAATACCAAACAAACATATTTGCAATATAATTAAGCATATTTTAGTATTTTTAGTCCGTTTATTAGAGTTTTCTGGGTTATAAATGATGTGTCTTTTAGCACACATCAATGTGGCTATGAATCTTGTAAGTCAGTTGGAATCAGGTACCTTCGCCTCCATCTTTAAATATCCTGTAATAAAACAGTTAGCAATAAAGAGGGGGGACGAATATGGCTTTGTTATTCGCCCGTGTTTGATTGGAGTAACCTTCGAATCCGTGAGGATCGACCTATGATCAGGTAGATTCAATTTAAGAAGAATCTCCTTGACAGGATTTCCAGCTGAAGTATAGAATCTTTCTAATACATATGCATTAGATTCATCAAACTCAGCATGTTCTCATTACCGGAATGTCTCAAAGCAGACATCACGATAAGAGTGAACCAGTGAGTTACTATCTCACCGATTGAATAGAAAAATCAATTTGAAAAATCAATCGACGTGTCACTTGCTAAAGTGGTTTTGTGACACATCGAGAGTGTTAATCATTTCAAAATTCATCATCAATCGTCAATTCATAACCTGGAACAAGTTTGATTCTTATAGAATCGCACCATCATTTCTTTCCAGTTGTCACAAGTTTGATTCATATAGAATCGCACAAGTCACCTACCATGAGCTTGTTTGATGTTGGCTCAAGCAGGATTTCCATCTTCACTGTGAGTAATATCACTCGGATGTTCTGGCAAAATCACAAGGATAATGCGTAGGACTCTTAATATATATCTTGTTATTCACATTGTGTGACTTAGCAAGCATAATTTTGACAGGTGTCCTAATGAGATTTATGGATGATCTCTTTTGGATCTAGACTCAATAGTGCACTTTGGTTTTAGTGATCGGAGGCTGGAGCAGACTGCCACCTTTTCAATATCAACTAACTCGGAGTGAGAAAGTCGATAGAAATGTGTGTAATCTCCGTGAGAAATAAAATAAGAGTCTGTTGAGAGACCTTGAGTAGCTAGGGAGGGTTGTGCATAGCATCACTGGGTCCATGACTGTCTTCAATGTCAGACAACAACTTAGTGTTTCTGACAGTTTATGTATTGACCCGGTTTCTGCCTAAGTGTATGGAGGGCTTCTTTCTTTTCACCCTTTATCCTTACATTTCTTTTTCATTCTTCAACCCCTTCAATGCTTACCGAGACTTCATAACTAACACCTTGTTGGGTTTATTCCAGTGCTAGCTCCATCTCAGTCGGCATTATTCCCGATTCTTACTTTTTTATCCTTTTGTATCATACCTAAGGACTTCTACACTATCTAGTAGATATCCATGGGTAGATCCCTTCGGTTTTGGATGGATCATTGGATTTGAATACCTATGCCTAACCACCTTATAACTCTATAAATTTAAGTACATGGTCGGCCTTTTGGGTATTCCATCATAATCAAAACAAAAAACATTGAAAATTTCAATCAAAGTGTTTGATATAAATATCAAAATATTTACACTTTAAAAGTTTTTCATCATCACACAAAAAAGCTCCCCCTTAACATGTGTACCATAATCGTAGTACATGCTAAGTGTAGAGTGCATTGAGTCCATTTTATATGATCACATTTCAGTACAAATTAGATTCAGTTTAATCATAGTTTAATCAAATTTTCTCCCCTTATACAAAATGTTAATCCCTTTATTTTGGATATCAATTGATTAAACATTCGAGGTCAAATTGTTACACAATATCTAACATGAACATTTTAATGCTCCCCCTCAAATTATGAGGGAATTATATGGTGTTTGAGTATGTTGATTTGAAATTTTTTGAATTTACTAAGAAATTCTTAAAAATTCATACTCAAACACTATATATGCCTAAATTTTAAGTCTACACTACACATTTATATATTCACAAGATTATTATGTACGAGGTTTGACCTGAATGATGAGAACATCATATGATAGAATCATATGGTTCTTTGTAGTAGCCGTAGGTCTCCTTCGTATAATCTCCCACCAACAAACTTTTCTAAGCTCCTCATTAACCTTCTTTCTTTCAAGAAGTTGTTAATGCAGAACTTTCCTCTGTCCAAGCACTCTTCGCATTGCTTCACTTTTCTTTCAGTTATGATGTCTTTGCTTCAAACTTTGAGATGAAACAGATCAGATACACATGTAACTTGAGCTTGGTGTGGTTGGTGATGTCTGTGTTGATGGTGTCTTAGCTTCCCCTAAACCAGCAATCCTTCTTGAGTAAGATTACAGACTTTCTTGGAACCGCATCAAGCAGTCTGATGGTATAAAGCCCAGATATCCGAATACACACTAACCCTGTTAAGAATTTTGATACCGCGAACGACCAAAGTCCATTAAGTCCCCGGATGAGCTCATTTTCTATTCTTCAGATAGGTTATGATATAAACTAGAAACACCAAAGTCAATTAAGTCCTGGATGTTGACAATTAAATCCTCTATGTGTACCTCTTTTATCAAATATTTCTAATCATTTTAAAATATGCTTAAGAGATTGACCGGTCCTGGTAAAAAACCAAAAAATAATTGAATCAGGACAGAGCCTTCTCACATTTTACAATAATTATACACCCCATATAACTTCCCCCTGGGGACTCAAATTATGCTTACTGACTAATGACGGAGATACTCATCCACCACTAGATCATTGAAATAGTGTCTCCCTGAAGGAAACAAAGAAAGGCCTAAAATTTAAAGAAGGTGACTTTTCAAAGAAGGCCATGGACTCTATCAAGTATACATCTACTCCTTTCCCCTTGCTGGTTTTGACACCTCGGAATCATCAAAACCTTGTACGCACATATACTTGAGATCGTGTTTGAGGTATAATCTATCCCGTGAGAATCAACTTCAAGGCTATTAAAAACAATTTGATTTTTCAACAATCCTATAGCTTTTACAACATGAGTGTTTGGCAATATTGATCGAATGTCGTTTAAAGCCTACACTCACTAGGTCTCATTTTTCAAATAAGTCCTTAAAGTTTGAAACAAATAACATCTAAAGCTTGTGTAGTTAAAATCCATTAACTCCCCTTAAATTGTGATCCTCATTACTAAAAACTTTATCGCGTTTATTTTCGTGACATACTTGAAAAGCCCGTTTAAAAATTATTTTTGATTAAAATTGCATCCCCCATACAAATAATAACTCGTTTTCTATTAAAGAGATTTTAGTCATTATTGGAAGTGGTCAAATTGTTTTTAAAATCTTTTTGAGATTACTTGAAACATAAAGAGTCTTTGAGAAGATAAACTTTTTACCAATAAAAATAAGATTTCTCTTATTTTGACAAATAAATGCACTGACACGTACACCTATTGTATATAGGAAGCACGGGTTGTGTTACAAAGTAAACACAAAGCCGATTCAGGTCATAAAGTGAGGACCATGCAATCGAGAATAAATTCCCCGTTAAGAGTTCAAATTTAGTTTTGATGGATACTTGCCTTACAGATGATGATCGGGTTGCTATACCTGAAATTATAGCAAGCCATTTGGCCCATGTTTTTGAAAACATTTAAACTTCTGCTCGAAACTTCATATAACAGTCCTCGTATCATTATTCAATGAAATTTTCTAAAGACCGTAAATGTTTATTCGATTTTTCAGAAGACATGCCATTATTATCTGTTTTTGAATTTTTCTCATTTTTCTCATTTTTCTTTGGTTTTATATATTTTATATTTTTGTATTTTGATTTTATAAAAGTATTCTGAAAATAAAAATCTTTTTGGTTTTTATGGTTTTTAATATATATACATATTATACAGGATGTAACACCCTCAAATCTGAGCACGCAGCGGAATGTTGAATATCCGAGGGCGTTACTTTTATGGATCAATAGCACAAGATTCAGAGAACGACTACTAAACGTGTCGTTTGAAAAATAAAGATACATTGGATTAACAAAATACTTGTTTGTTACATAAGCCCATGGCTTCAAATTTGTTCAACAATATAAATAAAGATTCTGGTTTATAACCATTTTCCCAAAATGTATAAGGACCCCAAATCTAATGTAGACTCTTCAATATTGACTTCCAATGTATCATCGCACCTCTTCCTTATTGACCTGAAAAAACATGCTTAAAACTCAACCTAATGATTGGTGAATTCATAGTTTATGCAAATCAAATATAGGACTACAAGAGTTCCAATGTATGATTTAGCACACATGCAAACATCATAAAAAGTGTCACGTTTAGTCCTAAGCTCAGGATACTGAAGCTCGGAACATGTGTGAATGCAACAATTGCTGAATGAATGCCCGTGAATTATGCTCGAACTACCGAAACATCCCAATCCGGACATGGTATACGTTCGTTTCCAAGTAAAGAGCTAAATCACCCGAACGCGGGACGTCAATCCCAAATAGAATCGATCAATAACATTTCGCGCTCACCAACAATGGTAAGCTCCCAACTACAACTATGCAACTAACAGTTATCATGATAAAGTGCTCAATGGTTTTATCGCTACTTAGGCAAACACTGATCGTATATATAAATGACACTTGCGTCAAAGATCCCAATTTGTAAAACAAAGCATGTTCTCACCCCAAGGATGTAAATCATTTAAATAACATTAAAACATGGGGCTATGAACTCACCTTAGCAGGTAGTTCTCTGAATGATAATAAATATCCAAGTAAGCAATGAATCACACCGTCAAGTACCTAAGTAAAATACGGTCAAGTCTTAGTCTACACATTTTAATTAACGACTCATTGTATAAACTAAATTTCATTTCAAGTTTATATATACTGTTATCACTTGTGTGGTGGTGCACAAGATTATTGTATTTATAATTTCGATGGTTCTCGAGAAACGTGAAATCATTGTTAATAAATATACTTATTTATTTTGTCGTTAACTAAACCCGTTTACCATTTTAAGTTTATATATACCGTTATCACTTGTGTGGTGACGCACAAGATTATTGTATTTATAATTCTGATGGTTCTCGAGAAACGTGAAATCATTATTAATAAATATACTTATTTATTAACTTGTTATTAAACCCGTTCAATGTCCGAATATCTTAATGTTCGACTGATTCGTTAAGTGTTTCGTTAATTCACTTTTGTTCACTAACATACCCTTAAGTTTCTAGTTGTTACACTTTAGTCCCTAGGTTTACAAATATAAACATTTATACCTTAAACCTTTTAGTTTCGGAAATGACATAATTGGTCCCTTAAGTTTACCAAAATGTAGTTTAGGTCTTTATAGTTACACTTCAATCCCTAAGTTTCAGAATGTTTCAGAAATAGTCCTTGGAGTTATTGAAATTCGAAAAATGACAATTTTAAACCCTTAAGTTTCGAAATTGGCAACTTTTATCCCTATACTTGTAAAATTTGTATTTTAACTCTAATTAAGTCTTAACAAGTGACAAAATGACTTTTTAAGTTTAATTAAGCCGTGAAAACCAATTGGCTTATAAATAAGCTCTATTCGAGCTTATTTAGGCTTAATGGGCCGGGTTGGGCCCATTAAGGTTCACAAGGAGTTTTAATGATCCAAACTAGTTTTAATAGGTTCAACACGTTCAATAAGTCCAACTTAATCAAATAAGCTGTCAATAAGCTCAGCGAGCTTATTTTGGCTTATTTTGAGCTTATTGGGCCCGAAAGCCCAATAGTGTACTCGTCAAGCACCCTTATGGGTTTATGGGCTTTGCTAGCTCATCCCAACTTGTATTAAGCCCAAACAAACTGTTTTTATTTCAGCTTATTCAAAATAAGCTAATAAGCATTTCTATTGGGCCGTTGGGTTCGTTTTAAGGCTCGATAAGGGTTTTAAGGTGTTTTGTTGGGTCCATTGGGGTCCATTAAGTGCATTTAAGTCTATTAAGCTTATTAAGCTCTCATAAGCTCACCAATAAGCTGCCCAAGCTTATTGTGAGCTTGTTCACTTATTTAGGGCCCATTAATAGGCTAGAAGGCCCATTAAGGGTTTGAATGGGTTTCTAAATAAAATGAAAGCCGATGTTAAGCAATGAGCACTTCAAGATCATGATTACGCCGAGTGGCCTTATTAATAATCCCGTGGCTATAAATAAGCCCTCGTTGGGCCTTGTTAGGCTCGATAGAAGCCCGATAAGGGTTCTAGCAGTTTGTGCTTTATTCCATAGAGTCCACTAGCTTATCTAGGCTTATAATAAATCTTATAAGCGGCTTAAGTAAACAAATAAGCCGTCCTAGCTTATTTGTGTCTTATGGGTCTTGTGGGCTCACAAAGATGGGTCGTGAAGTTCAATAAGAGTCTGAATGGTTTATTAAGGTCTCACGGGGGTTTCGTCAAATCGTCTAGCATCAAAACGATGTGCCTAGCATTTCCTAATCGCGACCCATAACATGCAAACGTTTGAGAGTCTCATATACTCCCTCCCTAGCCATGTCGTTACGTTTTCTTTAAAAGTTTACGTGTAGCTTTCTTATATTTTCGTGCCTAGGGTTATTGTTTACGTTGAAGTCACTAGTGTGTCCCTAACCATCATTGTACATGTGTTTTAACGAGTCCTCGCCCACACAAATGATATCTTACGCCACATTAGGCATGCGCACTTTATATATATCGCGACATACGTTTAAAAATTCAAAAGGAAATGATATTATGAAACGTAAAGTGTTGTTGTGACTTACAAAGGTCCTATAGCTTTTAGATGGAGGAGTGGACGTGTAGTGTACAAATCCCTAGCTCGTATAACTCTTGTGTGACAACCTTAGTGCTTATAGGTTCGAATGAAAAGAAGTGGGAGGTGTTTGCTTGCGGTTTGTATCCCGAACAAGAGAAAGAAGAGATGTTTAAGGTGAGTGTGAGTTAACAAGAGTGTCAAATGGTGAGATATGAATGTATATTTATAGGCAAATGAAGCTAGTTAGGTTCCTTAGTTCTAACCAAGCAAAAGTCGAACCCTAGCTTAGTGGTTTAGGGGCTTTCTAGTTAGTCACACATGGTTTTATGCTAAACCACTCAAGTACCACTCTTAATGACTAAATATTTGTACAAGATTTAGTTTGATATTTGAAATTCTTATGGTTTTGTGGGTTTGATGTTCTCTAGCCGCGGCTTAAAGGAAAAAGGGAAAGAAATGGTTATTAACCATTGGTTACTTGGCTAATAAGAGACATTAAGTACTATCCTTAATTGGTTTGAGGATGTACTAGTACTTTAAGATTGTTTAGAAGATTTGATTTAGCTAGTATACACTAAGGACGATTTATGTGGCTTTCCTTGTACCCACATTCGGCTATTTCATGTTACTAACACAAGATTTGGTCAAGTTTTATGCTTAGGCATTTAAATTGGGTATTGGTTTGAGTCTAGGTAATTCTAGGTATTTTCGGGGTGCGTTCAAATGTATTTTATTGCGTCGCGTAATCCTTTTACGTGGCCAATAAAAATAAAATACGCAAAGTACATAATTATCTTCTTAATAATTATTTCTTACTTGGTTGATGTAAACCTTAATTTATTTGATGACCGTTTACATTCATTGATTATTTTTAGTCTACGCGATTTAGCTTAAAGGTAAATATTAAAAGTAAACGCGTACCGGACTAAAATAAATAGTGATCATTAATAGAGTCGTACAATGACACGAAAATGAGAAATGTTACAGTCTCTACCCGTTAAAAGAGCTTTGTCCTCAAAGCTTAAGACCTTGTAGTGGATGACGAAACCCGGTTTGTGAAGAGTTATGGGTATTTTTGTTTGAACGAATCTTCACGTTCCCAGGTGAACTCAGGGCCCCGCCTAGAGTTCCAGCAAACCTTAACCAATGGTATCCGGCTTCGCTTCAATCGTTTGATCTCCCGTTCCATGATTTCAACGGGCTCTTCCACAAACTGGAGCTTATCGTCAACATGAATTCCTTCTAACGGCATGACTAATGGTTCGTCAGCGTAACATTTCTTCAGATTAGACACATGGAAGGTATGGTGAACTCTGCTCAACTCTTGAGGAAGTTCCAGCCTGTAGGCAACTTTCCCAACTTTTGCTAACACCTTGAAAGGTCCGACATATCTCGGGTTCAGCTTGCCCCGCTTACCGAACCGTATGACCCCTTTCCAAGGTGAGACCTTAAGCATAACTCTGTCCCTAATCTCAAACTCCATCAGCTTTCATTTCCGATCAGCGTAGCTCTTTTGTCGATCCTGTGCAGCTTGCATCCTTTGCTTGATCAGGACGATCTAATCTGTTGTTTCTTGGATTAATTCCAGGCCAGTCAGTTGGGCTTCCCCAACTTCGGCCAAGCACACCGGTGGTCGACATTTTCGACCATACAGTGCCTCATAAGGGGCGGCCTTTATGCTAGCGTGATAACTATTGTTGTATGAAAACTCGGCCAATGGTAAATGTTTAACCCATCCTTTGCCAAAATCGATCACACAAGCACGTAGCATGTCCTCGAGAGTTTGAATAGTTCTCTCGCTCTGGCTGTCAGTTTTTGGATGATACGCAGTGCTCAAGCTTATATATGTACCTAAAGCTTTCTGAAATGATTTCCAAAAATTGGATGTGAATCTCCCATCACGATCATAGATAATTAAAGCATGTATCTCGTGTCTTGCTACTATCCTGTTCAAGTACAACCTTGCCAATTTGTCTAACTGATCATTTTCCCTTATTGGCAAGAAGTGGGCAGATTTTGTAAGCCGATCCACAATCACCCAGATGGTGTCAAAACCTTGCGATGACTTAGGAAGCTTGGTGATAAAATACATCATGATATTATCCCACTTCCACTCGGGTATACCAGGTTGTACTAGCAATCCCGATGGCCTTTGATGTTCGGCCTTGACCCTCGCACACGTCAGGCATTTGCTAACATATGTGGCGATGTCTGCCTTCATATTAGGCCACCAATATAGCTTTTTCATGTCTTGATACATCTTTTCCAAACCGGGATAGATAGAGTATTTTGACTTGTGAGATTCGTGCATAATCACGGATCTTAAATCTCCATAGCAAGGCAACTAAGTCATGCCGTGTAAACTTAAGGTTCCATCGGTACGTGGTTCCAATCTTTCCGTGGGTATATCCCTTCTGATTATACCGCCTACGTCTTCATTCACGAGATTCTCTGGTTTCTGGGCTTCGATCTGAGCTTCTAATATTCGTTTGGGAAGATCCAAGCCAATTGTCATAACTAAGGCTCGAACCCGTAATGTCTTAATCTGTTCCTTACGGCTCAAAGCATCGGCCACTATGTTTGCCTTCCCCGGGTGATAACGAATGTCGCAATCGTAATCACTTAACAACTCTAGCCAACGACGTTTCCTCATGTTAAGCTCCTTCTGGTCGAGAATATGTTGTAGGCTTTTATGGTCGGTGAACACGATGCATCTAGTTCCATATAGATAGTGTCTTCATATCTTTAGGGCAAACACTACCGACCCAAGTTCTAAATCATGAGTGGTGTAGTTCTTCTCGTGAACTTTTAGTTGTCGAGAAGCATAGGCAATCACCTTCTCTCTCTGCATCAATACAG
Organism: Tanacetum coccineum; assembly: GCA_026074375.1. Taxonomy (NCBI): domain Eukaryota; kingdom Viridiplantae; phylum Streptophyta; class Magnoliopsida; order Asterales; family Asteraceae; genus Tanacetum; species Tanacetum coccineum. The sequence goes on along the minus strand of BQNB010103148.1, from coordinate 10,848 downwards.
CATATAAACCCTTGTGTAACGCATCACAGTAGACCACAAAGTCTTCGCTCCCTTCAGGTAAAGCCAGAATTGGTGCACTACACAACTTCTGCTTTATTAACTGAAAAGCGTTCTCTTTCTTTTCACCCCAGTCGAACTTGATTCCTTTCTGAGTAAGTTTCATGATTGACTTAGCAATCTTCGAAAATCCTTCGATGAACCTTCGATAGTAACTAGCAAAACCTAAAAATTGGCGGATCTCCGTTGGTATCTTAGGAGATGCCCAATCTTTGATAGATTCTATCTTGGCTGGATCCACATGTATGCCTCTACTATCAATGACATGTCCGAGAAATTGTACTTTCGGAATCCAAAATTCACATTTTGAAAATTTGGCATACAACTTCTCTTTCTTAAGCAATTCTAAAATGATCTTGAGATGTTCTTCATGCTCTTTCTCGTCCTTTGAATAAATAAGTATGTCATCGATGAAGACAATTACGAACTTATCCAGGTAAGGTTTGCACACTCGGTTCATGAGGTCCATGAATACCGCAGGTGCGTTTGTCAGTCCGAATGGCATAACCTGGAACTCGTAATGGCCATACCGAGTTCGAAATGCCGTCTTTGGAATGTCTTGATCTCGTACTCTAAGCTGGTGATATCCGGATCTCAGATCTATCTTCGAATAAATACTGGATCCTTGAAGTTGATCAAACAAATCGTCGATCCTCGGGAGTGGATAACGATTCTTTACTGTCAGTTTATTTAACTCGCGGTAGTCGATGCACATCCTGAACGATCCGTCCTTCTTTTTGACAAATAAGACCGGGGCTCCCCAAGGCGAGGAACTAGGCCTTATGAATCCCTTGTCAGAAAGCTCTTGTAATTGTTCTGATAATTCCTTCATTTCGGATGGGGCCAATCGATATGGTGCTCGAGCTACGGGTGCGGCCCCTGGAATTAAGTCGATTTGGAATTCCACTGGTCGAGCGGAGGAAGACCTGCAATAAACCTCGTAAACACCATCTGGAAAATCTCGGACGATTGGTACGTCCTCTATCTGTTTCCTTTCCGACTTGTCCTCCTCTTTCTTGGCGGATATCTGTGCTAAAAAGACCTGGCATCCCTTGGCCATGTACTCTTGAGCTTTTGAACATGAGATAACTGTCAACCGGGATTCTCTCCCGTTGCTACTTTCGTTGCCGCAAAAAGTCAAAGTTTCATTCCCGTAGGGAACCTGAACGAGTTTCTCATCGCATACTATCACAGCGTGACATTTTCTTAACCAGTCCATACCGATAATGACGTCGAAACTACCCAGTTCTACGGGCATTAGATCTATGTTGAACGGATGGCCTAAGAAATTTAAGGTGCAACCTCGGATAATTGTGTCTATCTCGACTAATTTCCCATCAGCTAATTCGACATCATAACAATTTTCTAATGAAGTTGGGCGATGTTTTATCAGGAACTAAATGCAGTGGATATAAACCTTCTATCGCACCAGTGTCGATAAGAAAAGATCATAGTGGTTATTTACGAGTAACGAACCCCGTGACGGCATATGCATCAGGGTTTTCCTGTGCATTTCCCCTCTTTTCTGCATTCCCAAACTGCCTAAACCATCCTTGTGCGTTCCATTTTCCTCCGATCTTTATCTTCAGTTTTGGACAATCTCTCATGAAGTGTCCTGGTGCTCCCTCCCACTCTAAACAACCATTTCCTTTTGGAGTTTGCCCCCATTGCCCTTCTGAGTATTAGCAACATTTGTGTTACCAGTATTCCTGCAATCACGAGCAAAGTGCCCAATCTTGTTTGCCAACTTGTGCACCATTCTGGGTGCACGGGCCATTGTGTCAGGAGATGGCACTTGTTTTTGCACTGGCAAGGATCCCCCAAAAGGCTTCCCTTTCCCTGTCCCCATGGTTGTAGACGCGACATTCTGCCTTTTGAAGGGTTGCTGTTGGTGACCATGGTTGTTTCTGGATGAATCATCAGCCCTCCTTTTGTTGTCAGACTGCCTTTCCGCGTAGGTGCGGAGTTTCTGGTCCATCAAGTCATTTGCCAACTCAATAGTCTCATCCAACGTCTTGGGTCTGGCAGATTTGACGTTCCCATAAATATTGTCAGGAAGTCCACCGATGTACTTGTCAACCTTCTCGGTTTCATTGGCAACAAACTTGGTACATATCAAGGTTAACTCTTAGAAACGTTCAGTGTATGCTGGAACATCGTTTCCCTTGACCTTTAGGTTCTACAGCTTAATTTCTAATTTCTTGATTTCACCCTGCGGACAATACTTGTCCGTCATCTTTTCTTGAGCACTTCCCAAGTCATTGCATATGCCTCTAGACCTAAGGTTCTTATCTGACCATTCCACCAAGTCAAAGCAGCACCTAACAGAGTGCAGGTGGCAAACTTTACTTGATTCTCAATGGCACAACCACTGATATTGAAAACTGACTCCATCTTTTCAATCCACCGAGTTAAACCGACCACGCCTTTAGTCCCCTTGAAGTTCAAAGGTTGACACTTCATGAAGTCAGCATAAAAACAAGGGCGCGCAGTTTGCACGTTCCTTCGGTTATCCCCGTGCGAACTGTGGCTTCCATCTCCATTGGTGGAGTTTCGCAAAAGAGCTTGGTCAATCATTGCTTGGATGGATTCTGGAGTCATGTTGTTTAGGTTGGTGTTGTTAACAGGGGTATTTGGTCCTCTTCTGGTCGTAGGTGCCATGATTCGTCTAGATCGCAAAAGACAAAACATGAGGTTATATGACCGAATATAATAATGTATAGATGAGATATCAACACAAGAGAGGTATATAGTACAACATAACACATCCATTTCATTCATAACTTTGAAAATTTTACATGAAATAGTTGTCGGAGTACACATAATATAATACAAAAGATCTAAGGCTATGTTAGCGGGGAAAACCCCTAATACTTAACATGCCTGTACAATGACCTAGTAAGATAAAATAACATAAATCACTAGATGTGACTGTCAGCATCCCCAGAAGCATCCTGGCGATCTGGAATCCTAGCCTCTAGTCCTGGCTGTCTAGCTCTCCTCTGCTGCTCTCGCAGTGCTAACAACTCGGCCTGCATGTCGCTCATCTCTCGCCTCAGGTCTCTAATGACTCGGAGAGTCTCTACCATCTGTGCCTGACGTCTACGGTCAGTCTCTCGAAGTGCTGCTAACTCAGCCTGATGCATCTGAAAGCGAGTCTCATGTACCTGATGTTGTGTCTGAATGAGAGTACTCTGCAGCTGTAGCTGTGTCTGATGAGCCTGGAGATGGGTCTCGTGTGCATACACATGATCACGATGGGTCTGAAGCTCCTGATGAGTCGCCTGACTCAATCCTATCGAGTGAGCCCAAGCCTCTCGGGAAGCATAGGCCTCCTCCTCCACCATCCATACTGTCTCCTGGAGAGTCATCCTATCCCCCATAAGTAGATCGACCCGCTGCGAGTCCATATCGACTCGCTGTGATATACGAGACCTACTATCCTGAGCATCCTCTAGTAAAGCATACAAGTCCTGTGTATCATGCTCATGGAGCTCAGCAAGCTCTATGACCCTAGTATTGACCTCTCCCACGGTCATAGGTGCTATCTCTGGAACTGCCTCTGCCGGATCTACCCAAGTATCCCTAATCCCGTACCCAACATCTCTAATCCCCTGTCGCCTCTCTTCAGCATCTACCGTGCTGACAAATCCATAATCTATCCCTCGACCTCTGGTAGGTCTAGCAGTGGAACTTTCTCCAACCTCGTATCTGGAGCCTAGGGTGGACAAATACAACCTCTTGCGGGGAGGCTGCTCAGACTCGGGAATGTCATCCCTACGGTCAACAGGTGGTGGTATGTATAGAGATGGTGGTAGTGATGGTAGTGGAGGTGATGGTAATGCGGCAGTAACTGCATCAATGAGAGCCTGAGTGGATGTTATCCTGAGTGTCTGGATTTGGGTTGGACACCCAGATGATGGTAGTAAAGGTGATGAATGTGCAGGTAGGGCCATGCACCTAGCAAGGCGCTCCCCTGCAGAGGGTGGTGATAGTGAGATAGGTGGTGATGGTGATGGAGTAGTCATGGCCAGAAGTCTCTCAACCTCTGCCTCTGGTGGAAGGGATATGGAAGCCTGAGGCCGGATGGTAATCCTAGCCCCAATAGTAATGTCAGTGGAGGGTGGTGGTATAACAGGCTCTGTTCCCTCAGGTGGGAAAACAGGCTCATCAACAGGTACGACAATAGCAGAGTCGGCCGGAGCTAAGTGCTCCTCCTCTTCCTCTTCCTCGTCCTCATCATCCTCATCCTCATCATTGGCGTCATCCCTAGATGAATCGCCGTCATCATCATCTCCATCATCTCCCCCGTCCATAGGATAGTCAACCGGACCATCCTCTGTCTCATCATCCTCGTACTCCTCTGGATCCTCCTCGGGATCCGACTCAGTAACATATCCGGGTGACTCAGCAGTAGGTGAATCAACAGGAGGTAATGGCTGCTCCTCAGCTGGAAACTCATGCTCATCCTCCAATGGTATATACTCAGGGTATATAGGCTCTGGCACGTAGTCAGGATCCTGTGCCTGTACGAACATAGGCTCACGCTCATCCTCGTCCTGAGGAACTGGCGGTGTCTGTGGATCCTCTGGGCCTGGTATGTAATCCGGTGATGGTGGGGCTACTGGCTGTATCGGGAGTCCGTCGTATCCTAATACGATGACCCGTGGAATGCCTCCCTCAGATACCTCCTCATCATCGGCTCCCCAGAAGGCTCTGCCGGGCTCAGAGTCGGTGTAGACGGAAGTGTAGGTAACAGCAGATGTCGCAGAAGACATGATTACTGCAAAAAGCAAAATAACTTATATAAGTATTACTTATAGGAAAATAAAATCCGGTCTGGTATGATATGTCTGTTAAATTCTTAATTTTAAAAGTCTTATAGTAATATACGTAATATCATTTATATTACACGACTTATATAGATCATGTAAGCACTATAGTAACCATACTAATGCTAAAACAATGCATGTCATATAAGCACATAAATTTGATACAACAAGTAATGTGTGTATGTCCCATACAAACCCCATTTGTAAATCAAGTGTTTGAAAATAGTTATAGTCCAGACAAGACTTTTGACTTGGTTTTCTATAATCTTGGCTCTGATACCAATCTGTAACACCCTTAAATCTGAGTACGCAGCAGAATGTTGAATATCCGAGGGCGTTACATTTACGGATCAATAGCACAAGATATGAGAACGACCACTAAACGTGTCGTTTAAAAAAGATACATTGGATTAACAAAATACTTGTTTGTTACATAAGCTCATGGCTTTAAATTGTTCAACATAATTAATTAAAGATTCTGGTTTATAACAGGTCCCTAAATATCATAATATAGACAAATCTTAATATTGACTCTTTAATTATTTACTTCCAATGTATCACCGCACCCCGTGCCTTATTGACCTGAAAAACATGCTTAAAACATCAACAAAAAGTTGGTGAATTCATAGGTTTACGTAATTCAATTGTAGGACCGCAAGATTTCCAAGTGTATGACTGAGCAACACATGGAAACATCATAAAAAGTAATTACGTTTTCCTAAGCTTATGACACTGAAGCTCGACATATATGAATGCAAATATATGTGCCAACAAGTGTCCGTAAATGATGTGCTAACCCCGCAAACATTCCCCAAATTGTCATGGTTGAGTTTGTTACTCGGTCGATTAGCTAGTCACCCGAACGGGGATTGTCAATCCCTAATAGATCTATTCATAACATTCGCGCCCACATAATGTAATTCTAATCTACATCTATGCAATTACAGTTCATGATCATGGACATACTTGGGTTTATGGTATCTTAGGCAAACACTCTAATCATGGTATAAAATGTACACTTGCGGTCCTCCAATTTTGTAATGCAAGATGTTCTCCCCAAGATGTAAATCATTTAAATAACAGTAAAACATGGGGCTATGAACTCACCTGAGTGAATAGTCCTCTGGAAAAGAAAATAGATATCCAAGTATGTATCACACCGTCAAATACCTAAGTAAATACGACCAGTCTTAGTCTACAAGTTTAGGCTAACGACTCAATGCATAAACCACAATAAATTTGCTAGTTTATATATATATATATATATATATATATATATATACTGTTATCACTTGTGTGGTTGTGTACACGTTTATTGTATTCGTTTTCCTTATTTGCTCTTGGTTAGGTGTTCGGAACTAGTATACTTTTAAAGTTTACAAGGTGTTTAAGTATTATATAATATACACCCTATTTATCTTGCGTGGACTTTAGTTATATAAGTATCCGTATTATATCACGACTAGTCCGATACCATAAGTGTTTATTTAAATCACTTAATTATATAAAATACCCTTAGGTTTTCATTATTGGCAAAAACAGTCCTTATAGTTTAAAATAGAATATTTACCATTTACACCCCTGAGTTTCCATATTGATACGTTTAGTCCCTCTATTTTACAAAAATTACATTTTTGGTTCTTATGAGTTTCAAACAGTCCCTCAAGTTCAGGAATGTCAAAAATAGTATTATTAATATACTAGCAGTATTAAACAAATATTGATAGTAGCAGTACTAACTCTGCTAGCAGTACTAACTTCTGCTAGCAGTACTAACTCTGCTGGCAGTACTAACTTCTGCTAGCAGTACTAACCCTGCTAGCAGTACTAACTTCTGCTAACAGTACTAACTTCTTAAGCCTGGCAGTATTAACTTCTAATTTAGCTCGTATCATACAACCGATTAGTGAGTTACAAATTCGTTAGAGTTTGTTTGAGCTCGTGTTGGACACAAGAAAGTTTAGGAATGTCAAAAATAGTATTATTAATACACTAGCAGTATTAACAATATACTAGCAGTACTAACTCTGCTAGCAGTACTAACTTCTGCTAGCAGTACTAACCCTGCTAGCAGTACTAACTTCTTAAGCCTGGCAGTATTAACTTCTAATTTAGCTCGTATCATACAACCCATTAGTGAGTTACAATTTCGTTAGAGTTTGTTTGAGCTCGTGTTGGACACAAGAAAGTTTAGGATTGTCAAAATAGTCTAATTAATCTTAGCAGTTATTATACAATATACTTGGACAGTAACTAACTCTGATAGCTTAGTACTAAACTTCCTGCTAGCAGTACTAACCCTACTAGCAGTACTAACTTCTTAAGCCTGACAGTATTAACTTCTAATTTAGCTCGTATCATACAACCCATTAGTGAGTTACAATTTCGTTAGAGTTTGTTTGAGCTCGTGTTGGACACAAGACGCGGCTATGGTCTTGCTAACTTATTTCGACATATCCCAAACAACCCTAGTTCGCATATACTATAGTGTACACATCCTTTATTGAGCAAGACGAGTTGTTAAGTATTATGATACGTGACATGAAAGTGTTTCCGTTTCCAAACAAGTTATCAAACCTCTCGGTTAAATATTTTTACGTGTGCTTGTCATAATTAAATATTCATGCTTCTACACAAGATCTTTGTTACGTGCCTTATGGCTTTTGGTTCACCACACAAGTCTATATATGTTGTATATTGTAAGACGTGGACATGGGTTGTGTCATGCTAGGCACGACCCATGTTTAGCTTGTTAACACATAATAACCGTGCCTTATGACACATGAAGCAAACATGAAACTTGAATATGAACGTAGGCTAAGACACTTACAAGGGTCCTAGCTTCTTGAACGTGTGTGTCATGTAGTCATGTGGAAACTCGACTTGTATACCCCAAGCCTTAGTTTAAACCGAATCTTTCTTGCTTTCAAACCCTTAAACGTATAACCTTAGCTTGATGATTACTAGTGTGATGTCGTGTTTGTGTGGATAGTGTCTCGGCTGTGGTGACCCGAAACAAATAGAGCAACAAGGTTGGTTTTTTTTGCTAGGGTGTTGTTAAATGTGTGAGTGTAGAAACACTCTTAGTTGTAAGTCTCTATATTTATAGGAGGATTATGTTTTCCATACACTTCTAAAACCATGTCCTTTGCTAGCCTAGAAGTAGGTAGTTTAAGTACATGTGTTGGTGGTTTTTAAGGTAGTTTAGGCTTTCTTAAGTACATGTATTAATGAGTTTTGTGATGTACAAGATTATGCAAGATTTGCTTGGGTGGTTTGTGTGTATGCTGCGGGTATCAAGGCACAAGAGGGAGTAAATGGTTATTAACCATTGGGTAATAGGCTAACTAGGAACATATTGTACATGTTTTAATTAAACATGGGTTGTACAAGTACTTAGGGATCATTAGGAGATTTTCTAGTTGCTTTAGTCCCCTTATTCGGCCAACATAGGCTTTTAACACAAGAATTGATTGACTTGAATCTAATGTGTTGTTTAAAAGATATTTGTCTTGCTCTTGTACCTCTAACTTTGTTTTGTAGCAAATAATTTTTGTAAGATCGATCCCTCGGTGCCCCAAATGAGGGGGGCATACATCAAGGGAGAGTCTTAATATCGTCGATTTCTTTCTTCCTACAACTACTCGACGATCATCCTTTTTGAATTCGACAAAAAGGGGGAGAAATGGAACAAAACTCTTCAATAATTTTGTAACTTTTAATTTTATACAAAATGAGTTTATATTTTGTCATCATCAAAAAATGGGAGATTGTTAATACAAATAATGTCTAAAAACGTTATTTATATTTTTCGACCTCTCAACGTTTTGATAACAACTAAATATAAAAACGTTTACGATAAAATTAAACGTTTACAAATTGTTAATCGTAAAATTTCATTTCTAAGATTAGTAATCACTAAAGGTATGAACAAACAAATCTTTAAGCATGATTAGTGATCAAGAAAATGTTTTTCTCTTATCTATCATATTTTTACAAAAGAATTTTACAAAATTAATTATACAAAATATTTTCTAATTAAAAGAAAAAGTTTTATTAAAAACTTAAAATTTGAAATTCAAATTTTCCCCTCAAAATGGAAGGTTTCATATCAGATACAACCTTCCTCACAAAAAGACAAAAAAGGAGCGTAGTCTACTGGGTGGCCTCCTTATAGGCCTGGAGGCCTTCAGATATATCTAGGACCGCCGGAACCGCCCCCAGTGACCGTTGGATTTTCCTGCCTATAAATACTACTCAATTCCTTGCAGAAAATCACACCTCTTAGCATGAAATTTTCAGATAACTTTCTCTCTCTAAAATCTTCTTTCTCTCTCTAAATCTCTTGATCACTAACACTCTTAGATCTTGTTTCAAGTGATCTAATCTCTTCTTCTCATCTCGTCTTTCTCATTCAAGTGCAAGAGAAGAGCATTCGTATTCGCCAAGAAACGAATTGTTATTTAGTGATCTCTCATCTCTTCTTCTAAGTATTAAATATCTATTGTAATTATCTTGTCTATTTGTGTGATTCGGATTGTGTGTAAATCCGATAGTGTAGATCTAGTGATTGTGTATTGATTGTGAAGTGGTAGATTGGTTCTAGCTAAGATTAGGACTCGACATTTAGCATAGTGTCGAAAATAACTTAAGCGACGTGTTAACAGTTTTCTCCGCCTGAAGGGAGATTGTTGACATAATGAAATCTCGAGTAGGATACTCGGGGAGTGGAGTAAGGCGAAGAGGTGATTCGTAGCCGAACTACTATAAAATCTTGACGTCTTAGTTTGATTGTTCATTTCCTTATCTCTTCATATTTTTGTCATTGTTATTTAGCTTTAGTTTAGATCGTTATATTGCTTGTTCGTATTGTGAATTGGTTAAACATACAACTCGAATCTAAATATTTTGAAAGCAAACTTTTAAATCCAAAACGAACCTGTTCCACAAAGACGGAGAGGTAAATAGGCGAGGAAGTGGTCGGAAGTTTAAAAGTGTAAAAAAGAGAGGAAAACGCAGTGAAAAAGAATTTATACCCACTTTCAAAGAAGAAACCCTAAACACTAAGATGAAGACACGTGTCTATGCTCTCCATCGAACGGTCAAGATATATGGAAATGAACGGTCATGATGGTTCGCGAAAACGAACAGTCACCTGATTAAACGCCACATCAGTCAGAAAATGCGTGGCTAGGAATAGAGCACATCGCTCAAGGCTACCTACCCACTAAAGGCACGGCCCGGACACGCTTCGCAGACGCAAAACGAAGAACATAGCAAACAGCGCATAAGTCTAGTAATATTTTCCATAAACAAGAAAAACACACTAGATTGAGGGACATGATGACGTATAGTAGTCATCCGGACCCAAGGTCCGGACCAAACAACAAACAGAGAGCTCAGCCCCAGCGATCTGAATGGTCCAGGAACGACCCAAGGTCAATCCCAGCCCATATCGTCATAAACCGCACGCGGGCCGCGTCCCGCAACCAGCTGTAGACCGCATCCGCAGGGATCGTAGTCCATCCACGGTCATGTACCACTTCTCGACAAGTGGACACCCGTAACCAAACCAAACACAGTAAAGAACACAACATGGGTTTCTGAAGGAAGAACATCAACGCCCCAAAAAGGAAAAACAACCAATAAGTACGCTGACCTCTGTCGCTACACTACAAAGTGTTACGTAGTCAACGACGTTGACCTCACAGCAACCACCCTATTATCCACTGGATAATAGGGTGAATCTTACCTCGTGACCCATGCAATCAACAGCGACACTAGCCTATATAAGGAGTTACCAAAACACTCTTAACGATATGATTTCCGCAATCCAGTTACACACATACCACTTTTAAACAAATTACTTACTCTCACGCCGGAGCAAATTGTGGGATCCACCTCTCGCGGTAAAACTAATAGTTTACTTTATTTTTAGCATTAAATCTTCATTTACTTT
>BQNB010103146.1:11011-24093 GCA_026074375.1 Tanacetum coccineum | reverse complement strand
AGTCAGACGCGGTCAGACGTTTTAATTGTTTGTTTTTTCTTCGAGAATCAGACGCGGGAAGATGATAGATGTCTGACTCACTCAGATATGAAAATCAGGTCTTACTCCCTCTGATCAGTAGCCTCCACCTTCAAACCCTCTAAACTCATCACCTATTTTCAAACCCTTCACCCATCTCGTTTTAATTTAGACATTTGCCTTATTGTTGGGATGCAAAGAACTATGGAAAAAATTTAAAAGAGAGGATAAGGTTTGAGGAAGAAGAGATCATAGAGAAAAGTGAGAAAATACGAAGTAGTATTAAACATATGCACTAGTACTATATTATCATATGAGTGAGAGAAGTAAAATCAAAAAGAAATTTTTTTTTCTAAAGCAAAGGTTGAGTCGAACAATTTTTATTTTTTACTTCTTCAAGATATAAAAAATATATTTATCTTTTAGTAATTATCTAACTTTTTTTGCAACTTGATATGTAACGAGGTTTGTAACTCGCGCGTCGCCGCGAAGCGCGCGGGACTAGTTTTTCAACGGAACGATAATCTTAAGTATTATTTTTAGTTGTAGGGACTAACCGTGCAACGAACCGATAACCTCAGAGACTATTTTCGTAAGTTTCATAAAATATATATTAAACTTCAATATTTTTTATAAAATCGTACAAATGTCAGAAGCATTGCAATATTGGGCTCGTTTTGTTTGCAATTCGACGATCTTTTCAGTAACATTTTTTTCCGAATGAATCGATAGACGTGCGTTCTATATTTGATAAATAAAGTCTATTATATAAAAAAGTCGTTAATAGGTAAAAGTTTTAGGTCGGTTTTGTAACTTTTCGTATACTTTGAGGGTGCGTTTTGAAAAGAAAAAAAATACATCACGATCGTGAACTTTGATTTTTTTAATTTCCAAGCACGCGGGCCTAGAATTTGATGTTTAATATAAGTTAATAATATGAGCTTTTTGTTATATGAAACACCTAAGGTTGACGTATTTTTCCTAGTTAAATTAGATTGTTAATTACTTGGTTTAAAATAAATGTTTATAACTTTATTTTAAATTGTCTAAAAAATGTTGGTGTCTTATTTCAATCAATTAAAAAAACTTTTTAATATGCGTTTTTATGCAAAAGATTTGTTTAGGTTAACCCATTGGAGAACGTACAATTAAAACCATTCAGACAATTATGGAAAAACAAACAACATTTTTTTATTCAGACTCAGACATATATCCACCTCTTACCAGTAAGATTTGGTAGTCAGATTCAGACCCAAACATCTTAATGAAACAAACACATCCGTATTTAAAACTGTGATCGTTTTTCTAAAATCGTAAGATCTTAATCTCGGAATCGGTATCTTAGTGATGTGTGCTTAAACACACATCATTTTTATACCGGAAATTACACTAAAATGGACTAATAACCATAAACTATGAGTAATTATATTGCAAATATGTTTGCTATGTGTTATTATGTCTTGCAGGTACAAAGGATTGAAAACAAAGCAAAAACGGTGATTTTCGGATGAGTTTCGACAACGTTTTCACGTTTATCGAGATTCAAAAGAAGTCGTAAAAATTCCCCGAGCACTCCATTGGAAAGAGCATGAAAATACGAATCCATCGGTATTTTTCTCACCTATTGGACCGGTCTAAATCTCCTCATATGGACCGATCAAATTCCTTTTTGACCCTTTTTTTTATAAAACCTCACCTGTTTAATTAGCCCTTAAATAAAACATTTAGCCTAATATAACTGAAGGTATGCTCCAGCGCAGCTGGTAGCACCCTTCACCTCTATCCAAGAGGTCACGGGTTCGAGGCTGGGCGTTGGCAGGTTTTGCTATATACCCCATAACCACGTCAGCTGCCACGTGGTGACACTTGGCTGGCACGTGGACGCCACGTGGACCCCCATCTGACACTTCAATGCAGTTGTCCAATGACAGCCTGCCACGTGGCGGCGGTGCTGACGGCTAATGATTGTTTGCAGGTACGAGGTGCAGAGGCGGCTGGCGGCTAATCATTGGAGGTGGCTAATCATTGGGTGCAAGGCGGTTGGCCAATCAGGGCATGCCGCGTATACTAAAAGACGAAAAAGGCAGCTGTCATAGATGAAGGATCCCAAGGCATCTAGAAGGGGCAATAATTGCTAGTGATTGGGTGCTCATGATTGGTGGATCTGACGAGGTGGCTGAAATGATTGGCTCATAATGAATTCGGTGAGCTGGAGGAGGCGTTAAATGATGAAAATATCCTTGGGCTTGATGGGCTTTATATACCCCTCACACAATAGACGCAGATCATACATCGGGTAACAGTCTTTATACTACCTTGCCCCCTAATATGGTTGATCTACTTTTAATGTATTTTACATGCACTTAGTAAACTCCTAGGGGCCGTGTAATAGTCTTCATACTACCTTGCATGTGCGTTGCTCTAGCGGCATACTAAGTAGACGGCGGGTTCGTGTAATTCGTTCATGCTTTAGGAAATAGTTACATAGATCATCACAAGGGTGACAAGGCAACAACACTAGGAGAAGCAATCTAGGGAGTAATACATGATTAAATAGACACAATCTTTTATCTTATTGTTATCACCATTAGTTTAGATTATTATTAGTTTAATTAGCTAAAACCAACCCACCTCTCAATTATATGATTTACTTGCTTTCCATAAAATACAAAAATACAAAAATAATCTTCCTTCAACCTTTAGAATTCTGTTAGACCGTGATCAATCTTCCCTTCCTATTTCAAGTGTGATCGATAATCAACCCGTGTCCTGGCCATACTACACTATAAAAGATTAGGTGCACTGCCTAGGGAGTTGTAAAACTTCTTGTGTAGAAGTCTACGACAACCGCACATAAAGTTTTTGGCTCCGTTGCTGGGGAATAGTTAGGTTTTGATCATAGTTTAGCTTAGTTCTACTTGCTTGAATCCTTTCATAGTATAGTTTTTAATTCCAGCACATTAGCTTTCTTTAGTCTTTCTTTTTTCGTGTTATTGTTTCGTTAAACCCATTCTCGTCCAACCATCATGGGGAGACGAGATCCTATCCGTACCTTAGGAGGACTACTCCAAACAAGCCACGAGGGCTCATAGAAATACCATCGAGTCACCGTAGGAACAAGTGGTACCTATTCGATCCGACACCATCAGGTTGGTGCATAGCGGTGCTCATTCTCGGACTTCGGTACGGAGGTTCCAAATCAACACATCAAGGACTTACTTAAAGTTGTGGACTCACTTGACCTTGACGGTGAAAATAGAGAAAGAACGCGCCTGCGTTTATTTTAATTTTCCCTAAGCGATCAAGCTAGCAATTGGCTTGAACGCCTTCCAACAGGATCCATCTCCACATGGGAGGATCTTACTACCCGATTCCTTGCTCAATTATTTCCACCAGGAAGGACCGCAAAACTCCGCAACGATATCCTGATGTTCCAACAACATCATGGAGAATCTTTATCTGAAGCATGGACTCGTTTCAAGGACTTACTCCAAAAAGGTATCACATCATGAGTCTCGTCTTTTGGCTCCAAGTCCAAATTTTTTATGACCATGTTAATCCCATAACAAGACGAACCATTGACCAATCTGCCGGTGGTAAGCTTCGTGAGCTCAACCTCGAAAAATCCTAGGCAATATTAGAGGACCTCACCCTCAATGACAACGAAAGTTGGAACGACCTAAGGGATTTCGTTAAGCCAGTCAAGGCAATCGCATTGCCTCAAGATGTCCCGAGTACATCCGACCGCCGTCTAATCGAGCTCGAAAATCAAGATCAACGACTTTGATGGAAGATATCTTGCTCCGACTAAAACTACCCATGTAACAAATTCACTACACATATGATATCTACAGTGGTCCCCACGACACTCGGCATTGCATGAAGAACCCCGAATAAGCCTTCGTTGAATATGCATCCTCGCGTAGCGATGAAGCGGGAGGTAAGTGGTATACCTTTAAGCCCAAGCAAAACAATCTTGGTGACACCTATAATCCGTCATGGAGAGTCACCCGGAACCTAAGGTGAGAGACAACCTCAATACTCCCTAAAATAATTTTCAATACCCCACCTAACGGTTTCACACCCAACGGTTCGATCCCGAAACCGTTCCTTCAATAACCATCCTCAAAATTTTTAACAATCAATCATTCTTGAAGGACTGGTTTACGATTCATGGCATCTCACCGATGGATAGAATATCCAGTTTGAGCCGTTTTAAACAAAAAAACAAAGCAAAAACGGAGTTGACCAAAAATTGAATCGGTTGAAGGACCATCCCACCGACGAATTAGCATGCACACTGCCTAGTGATACGATCAAGAACCCGAAACTGGGGACCCATCCAGTTTCGTCTGCTCGTTCTTACCCGACAATGGACCCACAATCCATAGCTCAATCAACACCATCACAATCCACCCATGCAACCAAAAAATCCCACAAGTTCAATGAGCCTAAATGGAACTAGAAGATGAAAGCGTCGGAAATGCCAAATCTAACCCACAACCATAACCTAATCAATTTGCCTCCATCGCCACAAAACAGGTGCGAAAACTTAACTCGATGTTTGAATCACTCAGGTTGGTTCCCCAATCCTCCAATATGAAATTTGTCTGCTCTAAAGAGGATGATGGAGAAGTAATGTTCATCGAGATTATACGAGATGATGATGAACCCCAAAATAAGGATCCCAATGAAGGATAAGGGGCAACGACAGAAGAACCGGTAGTAGAGTACTTCGACACCTTTCCAACTAGAGATAAACTAACCTACCATAGGTACCTAATGAGTGGACCAATCCCTTTCAATATTCCTTAAGGAACCCCTATTCATTTCGAAGGATGCCTACAACCTTATGATACCATGCATATTCAGGTACCATGCATATACTGAATGGCTTACTTGCACCTTAAACTCTCCTTTAACATCATGACCGAATGTGTTACAATTGGTTCATGAGGAGGAAAACTTGACCCTAGGAGAAATACAAATGGAGGAATTAGCAATTTCACAAGAAGGATCAAAAGGATGCATGTCTTCGTCGGAAACTTAACCTATGTCGTGGACTTCATGATTGTCGAGGATATTAGGTCAATCATAGACCCTAGGTTGTCACAAGTGATACTAGGGAGACCCTTTGTAGATAATATCCAACCAGAATCTTGTACCCACCCGAAGGGGTTGTTAGATTCTTTAGAGGGGGCCGTCGAAGTAGCCTTTAAGATGCACACATAAGATAGAACAATACGACTCATTGTTAGACTTAGAAAAAGAGCATACCAAATCAGTCTATCTTAGGAACGAAGAAGATAAGAGAAGAGGAGTAGAGTATGTGATGAGCAAGATACTAGGATTTTACAAAGAATGCCTAGAACTTGGACCCGAGTACCTAACTAGAGTAGATGACGAAGGAGAAGTCACGTAAGGACGTGTGGCTTTGAGTCTAGCTACAAGACTTGTAAATAAAGAAAAGCGCTTCTTGGGAGGGTAAACCCAATTTAATTTTCGCTAATTAGGAGTGCATGGAGGGTTTTATTATTTTCCATCTTGTTTTTTTTATGTTTGAATTGCTTGTAATCATGCTTGTATTGTCTTTATCCTAGTCTTAATTTTCAATCAAAGGTATTTGCAAAAATAAGTGTAGGGGAATTTATTCGGCTTTTTGCCAAATTCATAATGTTAAATGAATTGTTGAGACTTATATTAGGTTAGTATCAGAGGTTCATATGATTGAATTGTTAAATCTCAGGTTTTTTTAACTGCCATTTATAACTGAACTTAAATTATGGAATCAAGCTCGTAGGAATTTTTTATCTAAAACTATTTTTCGTTGTTCACAATATGGATGACGGCGTCCGGATTATAACAAGTGAAGCTCGTCACCTAAAAACACCCTGTGACGGGGTCACACCAACCAGACAGACGTCACAAATCGACGGTCGGGGGCGTCAAACGCCCAAGTTCCAGAAAACTCAAAGTTTTTAATTATTTTTGAAAATAAAACTTGCATAACATTTAATATATGTATTCTTCTGTATAAACCTGCAAAACCTAATGAGTTTAACAATTCTTTCATCCTATCTATCGAGTCGAACCCTAAATTCACATTGTATATTGGTAAATCGCACATTTTATGCTTGGTATAGTTGTCTTTGTCTTTGATTACAGGTTATATTTGATGAGGAGAAGCTTGGAAGTTCTTAGGAAGTTTCATTGGATGATTCTCGGAGGACGATTTAACCAGTTATCGCATGTTTCTTCTCCATTATTGAGCAAACCAGGGGAGTACTAGTTTCTTTTCCTTGTTTTCTTTTCCCATTATTCGTTTTAACGGGTACTTCCAGAGAACATTGGGGACAATGTTCAAAATAAGTGTAGGGGGAAAATAAGCCTTAGAAACTATTTCTTCATTTGTCATTTGCTTTGTCCTTAAAAAGATGGGTAATATATTGAAACATAGCATAAAAGGGTGATTTTTACCAAAATTTAAAAATTTTTTACGACACATACACGAAATTAATATTACTTGTGTCCTTATAGATAGGAATTTATATAACTAGCACAATAACCCTCAAAATTCCACCCAAAATGTTTAGGTTCACCCTTAGATCTTTAGGAATTCGGGTACCTATCGTCGGTAACCCAAGATGATTTTATCTTTACCCGGTTCGAGTTAAGGAGTGAGCAGTCACATGTGTCTATTTCAAGTCGTTATGGATGTGTACGTGTGGTCTTCGTCGCCTTTTCTGGAATGTTTGGTGTTAGTAAAATTCATATGAGTGTATCGTAGCCCCACCCCCCCATATAAATTTAGAGCTTGTTTTCTTGTGATGCATTCGAGAACCGCATAGTAAGTATTAGGATTTTGTTGATTAAGAGGCATTAGGATTAACCAAATGTTTTAAACCTTTAAACTGTTATGTATGGTCCCTTCGATCATTTAAAACTATCCACCACCTTGCCATGCACTCACCTTTAGTGCAGGATACCCTTAGTACAACCCTCTGAGCCTATCCTTTTTCACAGTTCTTGTAATTTTCTATTAATCTGGACTATTTTTCGTTTTTTTACATGAAGAGTATGACACCTTACACCATTCGTTACAACCAAAAGCCTTATCCTACCTTTATATGTACTCACCTTTAGGTACATTAGTATTCTTTACCCAATGTTAATTCGTGAGTACCATGGTTGCTAAGTCTTTATCATTGTAAATACAGTGTTGGGAAGGATTGGGATTCATTGGATTAGTATTTATTCGCGGAAGAATGGGGAAGAAAAGTTTTAAGTCAATACACCTATTGTTTTGTAAATGATCTCAATGTTTTTTGGATCCACCTCAAATACGGGTCATTAGTTAGATCTGTATATTTCGAGCATGTAAAGCTTCAAGTGTAGGGGGTACGTGTTATAAACCCCATGTTATTATGTACTTAATTAAAAAAAATGAAGGGGAAAAGAAAAGAAAGAGTTTGATGTAGAGTTGTATAGAGTCTGTATATCTTCTCGAGTCTTGGCTTAGCAACCAAACCAAAGTGTATTCGTGTAAATAATTAGCTAACCCTTCCACTCTAAATTCACCCAAAGCCACCCAAATGTATCCCATCCGTTTCTGTTTTCATTGTATGTTATCTTACACCTACACCCTACAACCCTTTAAAGACCTCTTAGATAGTAATGAATAATACTTGCACCTAGCGGTGGAGGTTTGATCTTTACCAATGCCTATGGAATTATAATTGTATGACAGGTATGAGGTGTGATTTTCAGTTTCCCCCATATGTTATAATTTATTATACACCCGAGTAAAAGAGAGAATCCCAAACACTTATGTGAGGTGCTAGTATATACTTTCTGTGCTTTCGATTATGAGGTCTAGAAGGTTGTGTTGTAGAATATTTTTAAAGAGTAGGTAAAATGACCCTCATATTGTTATTGTCTAGATAGAAAAGCTCATTTGCTTGAGGACAAGCAAATCCCAAGTGTAGGGGTATTTGATGAGGTGTTATTTTATACACTTTTTCGGGGTCGTTTAACCCCCTAAATCGTGTGTTTATGCCCAAAATAGGTACTTAATCGTTCCTTTTTAGGTATTTTGCATTTGGAAGACATTTGGATGAATTACACGTGACTTGGGCTCATTTAGGGAAGAAACGGACAAGACTATGAACCAACATCAAGACTCTTGAAGATTTGTGCTCATAGAGCCTGGAGACGGCGTCATATGCTATACTTGAAGCCATCACAAAATCATCATGTGGACGAAGTCACACATTTCATGACGGCGTCAGCTCGCACCGACTCAAATGCGGTTTAGAAGATTCATTTTACGTTGGACGTCACGACTAAAACGCGACGCCGTGTATCGATTTTATAGTATATATACAACCCGAATTAGGTTGTTTACAGTGTGGTAAAAAAAACTTTTGAATAACAAGATGGTCACGAATCCTAGTTTGTCTTAGACGATGTTGAGACGATTTTAGGGCTAAAAACCTTATTGTATTCTTCAATTCATGTTTTAATCAAGTAAGGTTTAATTAATCATTCAATATGTCTATTGTGTGGTTGATTATTGTTTTTCCCTTTTTTTTTTTTTTTTTTTTTTATTTTCCTTTTTTTTTTATTTTTACTGCTTTTTCTTTAACTGCTTGGCGAAAACTATTATTGTGTTTATTTATGATGTAATGAAAACTAGAAGGTAGATATTAGTGCTGTGTTATTGCTTTCTTGTGATGGTTGTGCACGTTAGGTCTTAGAAAACCAGCTTTTTGTCTATAATCGCTGTTGATATGTCTAGGGAAACGTGATTATGTAGAAAGGATACCATCGGGTAACAGTCTTCATACTACCTTGCCACATAATTTGGTTGATCGACATTTAATGTATTTTACATGCACTTAGTAAACTCCTAGGGGCCGTGTAATAGTCTTCATACTACCTTGCATGTGCATTGCTCTATCGGCATATTAAGTAGACGGCGGATTCGTGTAATTTGTTCATGCTTTAGGAAATAGTTACACATATCATCACAAGGGTGACAAGGCAACAACACTAGGAGAAGCAATCTAGGAAGTAATACATGATTAAATAGACACAATCTTTTATCTTATTGTTATCACCATTAGTTTAGATTATTATTAGTTTAATTAGCTAAAACCAACCTACCTCTCAATTATATGATTTACTTGCTTTCCATAAAATACAAAAATACAAAAATAATCTTCCTTCAACTTTAGAATTTGTTAGACCGTGATCAAGCTTCCCCAAGCTATTCCCAGATCAGATCCCGTGAATCGGTGAACGATAAACAACCCCGAGTCTTGCCTATACTACACTACAACGATTGCCTAGAGAGTTGTAAAACTTCTCGTGTAGAAGTCCTACGACAACCGCACATCACCTCTATTTTTTAACCAGCCCATATCTTCTTGTGTGAACCGGTTAATTTCTATTTTAACCTTTCTTTAATAAATATGAATTGGCCCTAATTAACCCTTAAAAGATTTCTAATGCATATATATAACAAGATCTATGCCTGGCGCAGCTGGACTTGTGGTGTCCCTTATGCTCTTACTTGAGAGGTCCTGAGTCCGTAATGGCCTTGGCAAGTTTGCTTTTTGTATATCAAGCGCTCGTATGCTGACACGTGTGACTGCCACGAACGGTGGTTACACATGGCTGAACAGTGAGTTGACATAAGGGCCTATGTGGCTGACACATGTCTGGTCGGTACCTGCTTTCTGCCACGTCAGCGCTGTTGTCTAATCAATCCTGCCACCGGTGGCAGCTACTGAAAATTTTCGCTGGTGTAGGTCGGCAAAGCATAGATGTCAGTTCCGATGTTAAGGTGTTCATGTGTAGAGGTGGCAGGTTACCAGGTCGATGGGCAATTCACAAGAAGCCACGTGTATGCTGGTGTCAGGTTGGTACAAGGTTATAAAATGCTGTGATCGAGAGCAATAATGATTGGTTGGTTAGCTGTCATTGGGAGACGAATCTTCGCGAGGCTTCTAGAAGGGTCGCATGATAGCCATATGGATTAGATTTAAAATCATTATTGTTGCTGGCAGAAGACGTGTGAATGGGATATTACCAAAATACCCCCATGGCAATTGGGCTATATATTGGAGCAGATCTGGTGGTCTCGGATTATTAGATTTTAGGTTTAATTTTCACACAGTACCTTTTAATAGTAGGATTAGGTTAGTTTTTAGCTTATTTAGATGTAGCTTATTTTGTAAAAGCTTTAAGCTTATTTAGTTTAGCTTATTGTACTCTTGGTTGATTAATGAAGATGTTTAAGGTTGGTATTACTTGATGCTTTTCACTTTTGCTTATTCCTTTATCTTTTCTTTTCCCAAGCTTATTTCCAAATAAGCTTTAACTTATAGCTTATTTTGGGATTATCGAAACTAGCTTATTTTTGGGTAGCTTATCCATAGCTTATTCGATTTAGCTCATTCCTCACATTTCTTATATTTTTATCATCTTATAGCTTATTTTCTTAGCTTAAAGTTTGTAGCTTTTTCTAGTAGCTTATCGATTTAAATCTAATCTTTAAATATACCCGATTCTCGTTTACTTTTCGGAGAGAACAACTTAGTTTCGGGTGGATTTAGATTTATTAATAATAGATTTACCGTTTTCGTTATCGATCTAGTTGTTTTTAGCTTAAAGTTTGTAGCTTTTTATAGTAGCTTATTGTTTAGATCTAATCCTTAAATATACCCGATTCCCGTTCGCTTTTCGAATAAGGACATCTAGGTTTCGGGTGGATTTAGATCTAAGGTTTCCATTTTTATTAGTTTATAGATTTAGTTTAAACTCTAGCTAATTATATTGTTAATCTTAACCCTTGATTGTGTTTTGATGTTAGTGAAACCATTTCTACATCTAAGGCGTGGAGCTTAAGGGTTTTATAAGCTAGTTTAAACTCTAAGTTTAAAGATTTTATAGATTTTACAAGCTTTTTAGTATATAAAGTTAACAACTTTATTAACTAATAAGTTAAATAAAATCTAATAAAGAAGTAAACTTAGTATTTTATTTAGTTTATAAGATCGGGTGGTTTAATTCGTCTCATTTCGTCTCACGGGTTTTACTTTCTTTCCTATTTCAATACGTAGTGATTTTAGTTTAATATTAGTTTAGAAAAATATGTTTAATATGATTGTTGATTTGATTGTTGCCATGATTAGTGAGTAGTTATTATATGCTTGTTAAGTGAGTAGTGATTAGTGAATTAAGTGTGAAACTAAAAGGGATTGTTGATTAATGATTTTCGGATTATTTAGATTACTTGTTTAGTTATTTTGACGGGCAAAAGCCGAAAGGATAACTAAATAATAATCTAGTAATTAATACCAATATAAAAGATTGTTTTCAAAATAAACCAACGTTGTGAGAAAATAGTTTTTTTAAACGGGTACTAATTCATCAATAAAAACTTAACTTCACACTTAATGATCTTTTCGCCTCACTTGACAAGCATATCCGTTAAATATATATTTTAGATCTTTCAGCTTATTAATTCGTAGTTTAAATTATTAGTTTAAAAACAAACAAAAAATATTTGATAATCAAGCATCCAATTAAAAACAAAAATGTAAATCTCTATTCATATCTCGCCGTGGATTCGACTCCGGAGGATAATTATTGCTTTTCCTAAAGTAATTCTTATTTCTAACGGGAATATTATTACCGATACGTTCTACGCGAATCAAGTTTTTGGCGCCGCTGCCGGGGAGATTTGTACGATTTTTGCGTTGTGTTTCGAGTTAGTGCCTTGATGATCCTTTCTTTAGAAAGTTCATTTTCGTGTCAATAAAAAAATAAAATACAATATATATATATATATTATATAATATATATATATATATATATATATATATATATTTATATATTTATATATATATATATTATATATATATTCGTTGTTCGACTGAATCGTTGGCTTACTCCGGCTTCTATATCGATCGGAACCCGGTTCGTCGAGAACCTTCTCTCATAGATTCCCTTCACCAAGTCATCGCCAGCAATCCGCTCTTATCCCTTGGTGTCAAAGGGCGAGTTCCTTTGAAGTCGGGGCTAGCCCGTCCCCATGGACAACACAATAGTGTCCTGAGGGAAGAGTTTAGAGGCCTTATAGTAGCACGGACTTCTTTTTCTTTCTAGGTCATGCGAAGGGGGCAAGTCCAAGATCGTACTGTTCCTCTATAAAGACAAGTCGTCTACTTTTAGGAAATGTTTGGAACATGGTACTTACTATATTCAGTCACAAAGTCTATGTTCGTATGCTTTTACTCTAAGCCTATGTTCGTATGCTTTCACTCTAAGCCGACCATGGGGAAACTTTTTCATAAAGTCTATGTTCGTATGCTTTCACTCTAAGCCGACCATGGGGAAACTTTTTCATTCAGCAGAGTGTATAGCCTATATAAGGAGCGAAGTGTCGCTTACGTTACAGCTAATGTGTTGACTGTAACTACACTACGAGAATTTTCATTGAGCTCCCACAATCGATTCGTGAGCACAGACGGGAAGCTGATCTCGATCTCAAGAGAAGCGTGACGAGATATATAAGGATAAAAATGAAAAGTCTTTCGCAATTCTTGAAGTGAAGGGAGAAAGCCCGTGGAACTGGACCGTGACTCTTCTATTACATTATGGAGAATTCCATTCTCGTCATGGTCGATCCACGTCCTACCGTAGTGCCCGGAGAACCAGGGTTGTTGGTCATTCAGTTCAGTCAAGTTCATATGCTTTCCAATGTGGGAGTAAAGGGAGTTGGTAGCATTGCCCTGGCTTTCCATTTCCAATAAAAGAGGACGGCCCCTCTTCATCATATTAAAGGGGCGCGGCTTTGTATGAGGCTCGTACTGCAGAGCAAGCGAAGAAAACGTAAAGGCGCGCGCTAGCAATCAAAGTGGGTCTTTCTATATTGATTTATATTTATATTTTCATATATCTCTTTTTTTATGAAATTCTGTTTTTCTATCGGGTTTCTCTTTATGGACGAGCTTCAACAGGTGGTTGCCCCATTTCTGCCTGTATATATATATATA